>JAVQKC010184695.1:0-11428 GCA_036025475.1 Philypnodon macrostomus | reverse complement strand
TTTGGATGGGACAGTGCACATTAATGAACGTACAATTGTATAGAATCACACAACTTGACGTAAATATGCCGGATTTAGCACAGTGCTAATTTCCATCCGTAGTCCCAGACATAAAATATATCATTAGACAATATGTTGCAGTTGCATACATAATAGCATTATGCCTTAACCACACTTCTACTTCACCTCAGCAGGGGGGGGCAGAGATGGAACCCCCATTCTGAGTCTCCCAGCTATCATCGTACTCTCTAACGTCCATCATTGGTGTGGCATGGTCCTTGGGAAATTGTAATTTATAATACAGTTTTGTACTTGTGTTTCAGGTCCGCAAACGCAGTAAAGCCTGCAGAGCTGGGCTGAAGGAGCATGATGAGCTGGTTGCCATTGGCGACCACCTGTGTTCAGACTTGAGTCACGCAGAGGCCATGAGTCTGCTGGACAAACAGAGCAGCACACTTCACCTCCGAGTCAAGAGGTCAGTGAGGAGGACATCACGTCAAATCCAATTATTTACTAAAGCTCTGTTTACTACAGTATTACACAAGTCATCAGACATCTTTGTAAATCCTCTACAAAGCCAGAATGAAGTATGTAGATTATAACCAACTTGAATAGAAATTGAAACCATTCAAATATGGGAGGTCTAAGCAGGAATAAACAAGGAATAAACCATGGCCACCTCAATTTAGTAACCAATGTTAAGCGCTTGCAAGTACAAAATTAGAAGCTTTTTGGTTGGATTTCAATACAATACAACCTCTCCTTTTTATTCTCAGGACGCCTGCTGGGTTCCACTCCTCCTCGTATTTGTCCAGAGTCCTCTCCACGACCTCAGAGCCCCCCTTCCAGCAGAACCACCCCTCACCCTCCATCCTCCACCCCACGGGCATCACCTCTCCCCCGGACAGCGAGGCCTACTACGGAGAAACAGACAGTGATGCAGACACACAGTCACTGTTGACGGCCCCCCGACGCCAGCGCAGGCCCTCCCCTCACTCCCGCTCACCGGCCCGGTACGGTCAGAATGAGGAGGAGACTTCAGAAATGAGTGGGTAGGTTCAGAGCAGGTGTCACTTTAGACGATGAAGACCTATTTAACATGGTACTGGTGTCTCACTTAAAAATATTTGTTTGAATTTAGCGGAACCTGGCATCCTGAAATGTGATTCTCTCTTTGATTTTTTTTAATGCCGGATTGGCTATGGGAGGAATTAAACCAAAGACTAATCAATTCATCAACAACTTTTTGATTATATAGAAAAAAATAAAATAAAAATATACACACATGGGTCAATTTATTCCATCCAAAAATGACATATAGGACCTTAACACATACCCACCCAAATATGGCTTTCATGACTTCATTCAGTTGTCTTCACTGATCCTTAAATATATATATATATAAAATTTATTGTCAATAGGCTAGAAGTACAGTATGTGTATTTGAAACTCTGTACTTTAATGGCAAGCCCAAAGGGAACATTTTCACAGTTTCACAGCTAATACTCAAACCCAGTTGGCTTTGTTATTCCTCAGCAGTGTGGTTCCCAAATATTAGATTGTGGCCCAAAAGAGAATTGCTTAAGATTATGTGGGTCACAATAGATCAATGAATACTTTTTGTGTGTGTGTATGAAAATGCATGGGCAAATATAATGCTGGAAACAGATTATGACCTACTACATAATAGTACACAGAAGAATAATAAAAAGTTTTACACTATAATTAGAACAAAACATGAAAAATATACCTCTTGGAATTAGACAAAACTTTTAGTAACTTTATTGTGATGCCTTTTGATCAGATATGAAAGTGCCACAGACCTAGTGGTGACCCAGCGCCAGTGGGACGTCCCGTGTACGGTTGGTGTCCCACGGAGGGAGCTCATCTACCAGCCCCTGCAACCAGATTGGGAGACTCCGACACACACACCCCACACCATGACACCACACACCCTGACCCCCCACACTCTGTCCCCTACCAATGACCAGAGCCTGGGGGAGGAGGGTGAAGGTGATAGTGGTTTCCAGGAGACAGGGGGCACAGGTGGCACAGGTGGCACAGGGGGCACAGGGGGCACAGGGGGCACAGGGGGCTACGGGACGATGACCTGCCCACCCTTGGTGTCTCCGGAGCGGGCCAGAGAGGTGCTGACGCTGGGCTGTGGGACACAGCTGGTGCCCATGGTGGGACCTCAGGAGAGCGCAGTTAATGATGAGCTGTCCACTACCTACAAAGACAAGGCGAGGCAAGCAAGTGAGTATAAAATATAGCTTAAACCAGAACTAAACCAAATCAACTGTACAGTGCATTGTTTATCTGTGACCTGTGAAAAAGTGCTAACCCACAATCTGTGGTTTGATGTTGCTGTAGAGGCCAGGGGAGGGACAAATGAGACAGATTACCTACTTTACATCACAGAACAGGGTCAGAAAGCATTTTGGTTGAAACCTCCAGACTACAGTTTTACCTAAAATCACTGGCAATGAGGGGTGACTTCTTCAACCAGTGAACAGTTTGAATTTCAGTTTGAATCAAGACCAGTCAAGACCAGTCAAGACCAGTTTTGATCATACCCATTATCTTATCTTCTGTTATGTGGAATGGGTATGGGATCCCTTCTTTTAATAGTCATCCTTTCAAAAACAGTTATCCCCCCATTATTCAGCTTTGTAGAAATGTTTATGGATTAAGGATTATGGTTATATATGGAAGGATTATTTTTGTTTTAGGCTTTGATTGGGGTTTCTCGGAATGTCTGGCATTTTCAGACACCTCTACGCAGAGCCATTAAAAAGCTTCTGACAACTCCATTTCTGAGCCAATTTCTCAATAGTTCCAGGAAGTAGCCACTCAAGCTAAAATGGGCATACAAATGCATTGAGAATTGTGTGTAACTATTTTTAAGGTGTATTGTTCAAATTCAAATTAATTTCTCTATGGCTCTCTGCCTCTACCCCCTCTAGTGGCTTAAAAGTTACACTTACACAATGGTGCCAATGTAGTGACTGCCCCCCCTCCTACCCCCACTCCTGCCCCTGTTGCCCTGTCTGCCCTCTGTCAGTATTTGAAGCATTCGCCCCCTGTTGGCACTTGTCTGTATTTATAGTTGTTGAAGCCTTTGATAGACAGTTGGGATGTGGCCCACACAGCTGAATATGTGCTCTGTAGATGTGTGCGTCAACTTTGTGTGGTGATGGTTCCTGACACGTTCGCACATAATAGATTATTTTTCTGAAAAATCATCAGACTATTTTAGCTCTAACAATTTGTCACTAACATTGGCCAGCGTGCTATTATGGTCATAATGTTTGATTTACCTTATTTTTAATTTTTTCTGGTTAACAATATCATGTAGGAGTTGTTTGGTCTTGATCTAGTCCTGGTTTGAATTCTGGATGATGTGACAAAATATAAATTGTCTTTTTTGCCTATAGGGAGACATGTTTTTGTCTGGGATGCATGTAACCTTGGTTTGATAGTGTAGCAATAGATCAGTCAAGAGCTGATTGTTGGACTTAAGTTATTTCTGGTTTAAAAGTGAAGCATCCATTTTTTGGCAGCCTCTAGTGGTGACATTGTGTCTCTACACCCCATAACTTCTACAGCCTGGTGGCACCTATGGTAGCCCTGGAGGGGGGTCATGCTGTTGATTATAGACAAACTGAGTGGAATGTTCATAAAGTATTGGTTAATGCTGCAATATATGTATGTGCTTTTCCCCCAAGGAGTGCACTCTTGGATACAAATGCTGCCCTCTATGGACCCATTTATGCAATAGAAAATCAGCAAAATTCAAATAGTGTTGCTTTAAGTTATCTTTAGATTTTTAGCTACTATACATTTTGCAGAAACCATTGAAATCCTGTTACATTTGGGTTTTTCTAGCAGTCTGGTGAAACTCAATTGAATGTGGTATACTTGGCAAAGTGGTCTTCATTGAGTAACTATTGTTTGTTGTTTTGCGATACACTACCCTTCTAACATAGCAATAATGAATTGCTCTCTTAAAATAGTTTATTGCTATGTTTTCAGGGTATCCTCTAGTCAGTGCCATTATTCCACTGAGACAATAATACCTGCTTATATTAAATACCCAGGCCCTGACTTTGCTGTGACTTCATCTGAGCGGCTGCTGTGGAAATGAGAGCCCTGTCCTCGGCCGAGAAAAAGTCCAATGACTAACACTGAGCTTTACTATAGAGCCAATACCAGCTACAGCAGCCAGGGACCTGCCATTTCTCATGTTACACACATACACGCAGTTTGGAATAGGGATTGTTAGCTAGGTATTAGTAAGTAAGTATTAATGAGAACATTGTTAAGTTGGACTATGAACTAAACACAGAGTATCGCAAATCAACAAAGATTGAATTCCAATATATGTATGTAAATGACCCCTTTTGTATACATAAAATATTTTACTTAGTTGAAGAGGTGATGGCAGCATTCATTGAATTCAGCAACTATGGGCCTGCGGTGGGGTACACAATTTATTGTTATGGCCTATACAAGCAGTTGTGTGCTTGAATAAATCTCCCTTATGTGGGCTGAAAACTGTTCAATGTGTGGACAAGAGGCACAAAAAATATAAATTTAGTTTTTGTACACAATATGGTAATTATACTGCATGACATATTTTTACTAGGTTTCATCATAGGCCGCAATGTCCCTTCAGGGCTACCATAGGTTCTCACTGGCTGAAGAGGTTTCATCATTCTGAAAGTAACTCTATTTTCACTCATTGCTCTATTATTGTCTTTATTTGCTCATATGAAATAGCAGTCGAAATCCTGAGTAGGGTCTTCCTATTGGTGTGTAAATGTGGAGGAGACAGGTGTTTGATGCCAGTCATGATGACAGGAATAGAGGGTTGACATCATGCTTTAGTTTGGGGTGGCCGGACACAGACAAAGGTCTTCACTCGGAGGCTGCCCAAATAGAAGAGGTGTGACCCGGGGGAGCAGCTGTAGTTTATACTGTAGTGTCCCGCCTGACTGTGTTGAACAGAGAGGGGGCACACACCGGGACAGTGCTGTGAGATGAGGGATATCATCGAGGTACAGGGACAAACAGGAACTGTGAACAAAGGTAAGAGCTTGTAGTTTGAGTAAATGTCACAATATTAGAATTTTTGTGATTTCTGATTTGGCCAGACATATTTTTTTTTTATTTACATTTTTTTTGATAGTTACATTCTTACATTATTGAAACAACTGAAAATAATAATTGAAAACATTGAATAGTGAAAGCTCTTTATTCCCTGTGTATGGAATATGATATCTTTATTTATGAATGAATAATAATACTTACTGAAAAGCCTTAATATTAACTTAAATTTGTATTCTTAAGCAATTTCTATTTAAGTGAATTATCATAAATTAAAATAAAAAAATATATTTAAATTCAAAGGCATTTTGTAATATATAGTAGTAGAGTATGTGTGTACGCAAAAGGTATAAACTAGTTACTGAATATTTGGGATCTTTTAATATTGGGTGAACTGGTTCATGCCACCACGATACTAGAACCATTTCCATTTTCATTAATTGTCAATAAGGAGCCGTTCAATTGTTGACAGGTTTTGAGTGAGAGTGGAATCGGAGAATTAAGTAATAGCCTCAGTGTGAATGGCGCCTTGATAATGTGTGAAACGCAAGGATACATAGAAAATAAAGGTAAACAATCTTACATGAATATTCATCTAATCATAAATCAATGTCTGGATTACTCAATAATTTATGCTTCAGATACCTCTGCGCCGTGCTGTGACGAGAGGATATATTTATATGAAGTGAGATAATAAAATGTCTCAAATAGCCCTGGCTCTGAGCTGAGATGCACAAACACAGAGCGGAGGTGCAGTGATCTAACCTTCCTGGTGCGAGTGACTTCACTTTGAGAGCAGCAGGAATTCTTTGTTCTATATCCACCACACTCTCATCTGTCTGTCAACACTAATCCACATCTCTGAACCTCGCTGAGATAATTCTGCAGAAACCTGTGTCTGGCAAAGATAACACACTGTTCTGAATTCTGAAAACTCATTAGCATTTGTTCTCTTTGACTTCCCATAGTAATAGCTTGGCATTAGTTGGTTGGTTATACGTATAGATAGTTTTTATAGTGTTTTTAGCCCCAAACCAAAAAATGTATTGGCTTTTTAAAAAACAAATGTAATAAAAAACTTAATGTAGATTTTGGTTTCTTCCACTCCTTACTTACTTGACATGTAAAGAAAAATAAATGAAATTTAGATTAGATTTTTTAAAATTTAAATGTTATTTTTTGGCTTTGAAACTTTAATGCCAGTAAGAATGGATTGACAACCTTTTTTTTTTTTACTGAATGATAAATGTACAGCTTAGGTATGGGTCAAACACCAAATAATGATTACAAAATATGTACAGTAGATCACAATTTAACCTCAAAATGCCTGTTGACTGGACCTAACTATAATTCCTCTTTTTTTTCTCAGAGCTGCAGCGTGCGGAGAGTGTGGTGGAGAAGCAAGTGAAAGAAGCTCGTACTAAATGCCGATCCATCGCCTCCTTGTTGACGGACGCTCCCAACCCTAACTCTAAAGGGGTGCTTATGTTCAAGAAACGCCGGCAGAGGGCCAAGAAGTACACACTGACCTGTTTTGGCAAAGCTCAAGAAGACAGAGGTTCCGAAAGTGAGACCGGAGGGGAAACTGAAGAGGAAGGAGGAAGTTCGATATTGAGTGGCTCCGAACTTGACGAGGAAGGATTTTCCGGAACTTTCGACCCCACGTGGGACAGCGGATATTTAGACTTACTGGAAAGGAGGAGCTCTGCCTGCCCTTTGACTACCCCGACAACGCCAACAACCAATCACAGCACAGCGTTGGACCTTTCAACAAATCAGACGGCAAATTCCACCGCCAAGTTGGAAGCTATCTCAGGCCTTGACATATTGGCCTATCAGGATTCAATGTTAGAAAACAGTATTGCAAACCAGCCAGTCAACGCTTTACCATATTGTGCACCCATGTCTCCACCCGCTATGCCTTCTTTCACCAATGGTGGGTCAGTAGCCGTTAGCCACGCTAGCGTCGTACTCAACCCACCTCAATCGCAGACGCCAGTTCTAAGACAGCATACCCAACAAGGCAATCCTAATCCAGGCTATGATATGAACTCAAGTTTTAGCCCTAATGCTAATGTCCTTAACCGCACCGCTCGCCCATTCACCCCAGGCCCAAGTACTCCATCCCGACCAACCGTGACCTCTGTGATGTTTCGCCCTCCCCAACCCAAACCAGTGTCCGCACCAGCTCAACCAGTCACTGCCGTTTCCATGACGACCCTTTCACCAACCCCCCAAACGGATTCAAAAAGGGCAGTGTCAAGCACCTCCTTGTACATCCCCGCAAGAAACACTAACGGCAACTCATCTGATATTTCCTCGATTCAATCGCCGCCTTCGTCACTGTCTTCCGCAACTATCTCCCAGCCAGCCACCAATCCACCCACTTTTTCTCCGCCAGCTTCAGTAAATGCAGCACAGCCTTACAATCCACCTCCTTCACAGCAATTAACAAATCCAGTAACTCCTAATTATCCATACACAGCCACTGTTCTTCCAGTTTCTCAACCATATAACTCCGAAGCTACCCAGGTGCCTTTGCAAGCCCCTTCAACTCCGCCTATCAACCCATATTTCAACACACAACCTTCAATGTCTCCTAGCAATCTCCCCCCATCTCCTCAAGCCCCTACCAGTGATTCTCTTGGCACACGTGAGCAGCGTATTTCAGTCCCGGCCACCCGCACTGGTATCCTGAATGACGCTCGCCGACGTAGCACCAAGAAGCCAATGTTTGCGGCTCTCCAAAGCAAAGATGTTAACCCCGATCCAGACTTGCTTTCGATGGTTCAAAACATGGATGATCGCTTTATCAAAGGCCCTAATATTGAAACTAACAGTGTAGCACCTCCTATTGCTGAAGTAGGGCATGAGTCGGGACCTGAGGAAGATTGGTTAAGATTGGGCGCTGAGGCTTGTAACTTTATGCAAGCGCAACGTCAACCTAAACCACCACCTGTTGCACCCAAACCTCAAGCACCAATCTTGCCACAAGTGCCACAAGTTCCCCAAATGCCCCAACTCGGAGGTAAAGGTGGTCAACTTTTCGCAAAAAGGCAAAACAGGATGGATCGCTATATTGTTGAAAGGTCGCCTTCGGTGGCACCTTTCTCCCCATCTCAAACAAGAGAGCCATCGCCAACCCCATCTCTTCCTGCAACTTGGAAATACTCTTCGAGCATCCGTGCTCCACCTCCGATCAACTACAACCCACTTCTGTCACCCTCTTGCCCATTGAAAGCACAAAAGAAGCTTGATCCACCCAAAGTTGGTCCGAAGAAGGCTCAAAAACCTGCAGTCCCCAAACCTGTGGACTTCATGAACCACCAGCCATACCAGCTAAACTCTTCCTTGTTCAGCTACGGAAGTGGAGGTGGCGGTGTTCCCCAAAATGGGCCCAATCTAGGTACTCCAGGTAACAAAACAGCACGAGTCATAGAAGTTAAGCGCTTCTCCACACCGCCACCAACCAGTACAGGCCCAGCCCTGAAGATAATTGCGCCAAGATCAGCCACCACACTCGGGGAACCCATGTGGCGCTCCGATATTGCATCTCCACCACCTCAAACCAACCCAATGCCCTACCAAGCCCCTTACCTAGCGTCTTATGCCAAGCCACAATGGAACCCAGCTCCTCTGTCACCCCCACCTCCTCCTGCACCTAACTGCCCATTGCCCCAACTACCAACATTCTCCTCTCCCCCAGTGGTAAATTCAACCCCCAGTCCTGCACAGGCTAACCGGCAGTTTAAAAGTGTCCCCGATTTGAGTCCTATAACCCCAGTAGCTAGTTCTTCCCAGTCCACCCCACAAATTAGGGTCCCGAGGCCAAGGTTTAGCACCTCCAACCTGGGATTGCAGCCTTGTGTGTGGCGGCCAGGCTCCACCATGTACTGAAAAGACGTATATTGAATTCTCAAACAGTGGGCCAGGACCTTGAAATGTGCAGTCAGACCTATTCATATTCTTAGCGATGTGAAGAGGGTGTCTAAATTCTCCTAAATGTGGCCGGCTTATGGCAATACTTGGTTTATCTGATTGGTTGTTTTTCAATGTATCTTTTAAGCAGGGTTTTATCTGCCTATATTGGTCAAAGAAAAATATATTCTACAAATAATGACAAAAAACATAAATAAAGGGAACACAAGTGTGACAAGCTACTGTTAAATGAAAGTTAGGTACTATGTGGAGGAATATGGTAATAACTTGATTGTACCCAGAAAGTATAATGCAGAAAACGTAGATCAAGAATTTCCTAAGACCCTTTAAAAATGAAAGTCTGGCCACTAATCCTTTACATCTCAAAAGACTAAGAATAATGATGGATTCAATTGATATTGACCTCTTAATAGTTGATGAAGTGCATTCAACTGAGTAATTCACACACAGCTACCATGGGGCAGACTGACAGAGGTGTGGCAGCCATTTTATGCTACAGCCTCTCTGACCACCACCCCACACACTTTTAGTTTTACATATGACACAACATCATAATGCATAGGTCGGGGTGGGGTTTGAACCACCGACCTTCCAGTTGTAGTTATATCTATATCTATACTGAGTTTATTTTACTTAAGTTCTCCACAAAGTACCTTTAACACGGGCATTGAGAATTATTGTGATTTCTGGAAAGTGATGTAAATATATTGTATTAAAGACAGTTTGAACAGAGGATGTGCCAGGGATGTGCTTTTAAGAGGACAATCGAAAGAGACAAAAAGGTCTAAGGACATTTCACTCACACTGTATGTTATCATGGAACTATTAACCAAGATTTTCTAAAGGCAGAACTGTGACCATGGGCAGAAGAAAAAAAGTGACGCAATAAACAAAAAGGCCACACACAAAAACATAATCGAAACATAAGTTACAACAAAACTCAAAAGGCTCTATATACAATTGTCACAACTATATTTATTTTCTATTTACTTAAGCTGTTCTGTTATGCCAAACTTCTTATAGTTCCTGTCAGGCCTAATGCTAGCTTCTAATTACCACTACTTTACATGATAATGTTACAGTTAATGATTACACTTATTTCAGCCTTTTGCCTCAAGACAGGATTTCATTTTAGCCTCTGATTGCTTGGTCACTTTTTATACTGTCTATGGTTACTTTTTACAGTGTGGTGTCACAAAAGTCATCTTTGTAGTTCATTTCCTTGTTGTTTGTTATACTGTATTCTGACCTTGCAGTCACCTGTGTGTGTATGTGTATGTGTGTGTGTGTGTGTTGTTTTTCAGCCGTAACGATAAACAAGCTTTTACAGTAGCCTTGATTTATTTTTGTTTATTTATTTTTTGCCACACAAAAGCTAACCCATGTGTGTTTAGCTGCTCAATAAAAATAGACATGACTCACTTCAGCTGTCTTCATTCGTAGTCAGCTCCACCCTCACCAAACTGTATTCTGGGTTTATTAGTTCTGGTTTATAGCTTCAATATTAATATTATGTACCACAATACAGTCTATTTGGGATTTTAAAAGTAAAGTCAGCAGGATAGGGTGTGCTTCTATCTCTAACCACTAGAGAGTGCTGTAAGCTTTACAAACCCATAGGACAAACGCTGTGAATAATACAATAATGCAGTTTAGTAAAATCTCAGACATCTATGGGCTTTAGGCGGGGTAGATCTTTCGGAGACAATGCTGTAGGAAGGTGGGGGGAACTATACCTGATTGATTTTAACTCTTGTCCATACGACTCAGAATAGTTTCCTTCATTATTTTATACTATACCCCTAACTCCAGTAGTTCAGGTGTAAATTCCCTAAATCGTCATGTATACAGTCACAGCTAATACTAAGGGACAGTCACTAATTAGGCTAATTTTAGCTCGGGTTTGTTTGAACATACTCAGCTGTCAATCATTTTGTTTGTGTTGGGTGGGTCTTAGCTGAGATGACGTCATCTTGACCTGTTTTCAAAATTGGACACAGGGAGAGCTTAAAACAAACACTATTTATTCACATTATAGTAATTCACCAGTAAACAGGTCTTAATATAGTTTGGACCACATTTCTGAGTGTTTTGGGTAAGCCAAAGTGTTTAAAGAAGCCTACACTAACTAGAGGCCTAGATCTATGAAACCCATAGAGTTAAAGATGAAACCCAACCACGGCCACAGATCCAACCTTTGACCCCTAACACGGATCAGGTGGCAGACAAGGCTAACTTTAGCGGCTAACTTTAGCCCTGTTCAGGTCCACTGGTAAACCTATAGCACAGTAGATTTCACAATTAATAATAATAATAATAATAATAATAATAATAATAATAATAATAATAATAATAATAATAATAATAATAATAAACACTT
>JAVQKC010184652.1:0-33093 GCA_036025475.1 Philypnodon macrostomus | reverse complement strand
TTATAACAGTATAATGATATAACAGTATAACGATATGTTTCTTCTCTTTTGGTGTGTTTAGAGGTAACCTCATCCAAATACAGTATAATAGTGAAAATGGAATAAAGTTCAACAGTTGTACTGACTCAAAATGAAGAACAATAAAATCATTGTATTAAAAATGATTATAAATTACGTTACATGTGATACTACTTTTAAAAGGCACTAAAAACACATTTCTTTCATGTATTTTTTACTTAAATACCATTGTTTCAGTTTATCAGTTTACTTTTTATTTACACCTAAAAAGGGTGCTAATTGTAACAACAGCCACTCAAACTCATTTGGCTTAGGGCCCACCCAGGCTCACACTGCACACACATTATACTTCAAAGCCAGTTTAGTTGGAAAGCTGACAACAAATGGCACATTGGCCCCAGTACCGGTCATTAAGGTCCTGAGCGATGACCAGATGTTTGAGGTGGTAATCAATGGCCCTCTCATAGTCATGGAGCAGTGTGTAGGTGTTGCCCAGACTGTAGCAGGCCTGGGCCTCCACTGCTTTGTCCTTCAGAAGCCTGGCCAGCTGTAGCGTCCTCCTGGGAGAAAGAGGAAGAGGAGGAGGAAGAAGAACATCAAAGAATGTCTTGGGTGTATGTAGGACAATGATAGTTATCTGGAGTTGACATTTGTTGCAATTTCAAAGACCTTAATAGAAGAACTGACTTCCACAGCTATGTATTTTGAGCACTGGAATATATATAATAATAGACACCTGTGTGCCTAAATGCACAATGTTAAGCAATTGAATAGTGTATCACAAACAAAATGGCCAGTGGGGTGTAGAAAAGGACATCAAGTATTACATATTTTTTTTCCTCCTCCAAGGTGATCACGTTTTCAGTAGTTTTTGTTTGTCTTTTAGCAACTTTACGCAAAATCTACTGAACAGAAATGTTCAGGGAAGGTGAGAAAAGACACAAAGACCCGTAGTACTTACTTGTAATGACTGGCTGCAACATCAAACTGGTTGAGAAATATGTGGGCATTGCCGAGATTACAGTGGGCCCTTCTCTCAGCAGACCTATCACCAAACTCCTTAGCAATGAGCAGTCGCTGTAAAAAGAACAAAAGTATCCAGGATTAACAGAAAAAAAAAAATAGATATATATTTTTTTAAATCAGTTAAGATAAACCCTTACTTTTTCATGTGCCGCTACAGCCAATTTAAAGTCACCCAGCAGATAGTAAGTGTTACCTAGGTTACCATTTGTACGACCCTGGGCCGCCCGATCACCCAACTCTTTCACCATACATAAATTTGCCCTTTATTAAAAAAAAAAAAAAAACAGAGGCAGGTATTATTAGTTATATATGGTATGTGTAACAGTACTGTACTTTAGTTCATGAATTGTAAAGAAAATCCTATAAGCTATAATAAGTTATGGAATTTGAAAATATTGGACATTAACTCTAATTTTCTGTATACAATAGTGGTGATACTATATTATGTAAAATCATGATTCACAGTGAAATTAAAATGAGGATCTATTGTGAATAGTCAGTGTATATCTTTGCTTTGAAAATCTAAAAAAAATGATAGGTAACGTTCATTAGATAACTAACCAAAATGGCCATTGATTTTGCATAGAATGCCTTTACTGTTTGGGTGGATGTTGTGTGCATGGAGACGTGCATGGAGATGTGCATGGAGACGTGCATGGAGACCTGCATGCATCTCAATACACTAACTGACAATGTATGCTCAGTAGTGTTTGTTTCTATAGTACTTAGCAGAGCAGGTAATATCAAGCTTTAAAAAGGCCATCATGATTCACTCCAGATTTACTTTTAAATGCTTTGTTAGATTTGTTGTAGTTAAGTGTATCACTTCACTGTCTTTATACAAGTGTGAACTCACTCATAGTACTGTGCAGCCTTCCTCAGGGCGTCTCGGGCCTCCTCAAAAAATTCTCCAGCCTCTGCCCCACTCCAACAGATGCTCTTGCCCTTGGCATGGTACACATTCCCAAAATTATACAGCGCCCGAGCCTGGCCAACCTACAGCACGCACACCAGACGGAAACCAGAGTGACCAGTGTGGTAATTACATACTTAAAATACACTGACAGCAGACTTGTTTTTGTGTGGCCTGGCAAACTATTCCTGATGTTGGTAACAGAAGAACTGCTGCATGTAACCAGTCTGTGGTTGTAGAGCATGTGTAAGAATGATACTGTGAACAAATATGTACCAAATAGTAGCCAATAGCCAATGAGCATATTCCACAGTTTAAACACATGTTATAACTTAGTCTTATCTATGACTTACCTTGTCATACATGGCTTTGGTAATATCCAGATGTCTTTGGCAACAAACCACTGCTTCATCAAACCGTCCTAGCAGTTTTAATGTATTCCCAAGGTTACCACTGGCTTTGGCCTCGCCCAGTTCATCTCCAATTGACCTGGAAAATATAAAAATGTAGATTTGTAGGGTAATAGACTGAATTAACGAAAGCATTCAAAAGAAAACTCAAATTGATGAAGTTGAAGCTAATACCTTGTAAGAGTGAGGTCGTGTCGATGATATTCTAAGGCTTTATTGTATTCCTGTAGGTGAAAATAAGCGTTGCCCAGCTGACTGTAGATGGCACTGAGAATCTGAAGGTCTTCTGTTCCCACTTGTATGGCAGATTCTAAGAAAGACACACCAGCTCTATAGTCACCTGATTTACAGAGCCTCTCTCCTTCTAGAGCCAGGTCCAGACAAGACGACTCCATCCTGCAAAAACAAACGAACATGGGACAATCAATTTAGTACTTTACCAAAAGCACCCTGCTGATTTTTATTGCCAATTGTTGCCATTTTACCTCTAGTATGTAAATGAAAAGCCCCGTGTCCTGCCATGTGAAGGCACAGCAGGGTCAAAGCAAAACTGGGCTATCTTTGGTGTGGAGTCAATTAATCTGAGGGTTAAATTTGGTTCATTCATTCATTGGTTTAACTGTTAAAATTGTACTTGTGGTAGTATACGGAGTGTGCAATTGTGAGCGTCAAGGATGTTATTTTCACCCAGCCGACCCAAAACACATACAACCCTAGTTATTTCCTGAAATAACACTTTAAAAACACTGATGAAAAAATATACAGCAAAATATATATACACAAAAACCAGCAACGTGGAACTAAAAATCCCACCAATGTGAAACTCTAAAATAAAAACTAGCATTTCCTGTCTAAAACTTCAGAAATCAGTCTGGAATTAAAATGTGTGCCTTGCATTGAACCACCATTAATTCATATGTGTCTGTGGTTGTGAAGGAGGATCTTGTGCCCCTCAACATGCTGTAGAGTCAGACTGCTCGCTTCAGCCCCAAGCCATGAAGGAAAAAACACATTAAACTTATTACGTCACAAGACTGTAAAAAAAATAAACAGCCGTGGCACCTTCAATGAACTTACATACACATGGTTACAGCCACGAGAACTGTACAAGGATATACAATTAACATTTTGTATAATGAGTATAAAGACTTCACGTAGACAGAAGGCAATCTAAATTTATATGACCTTTTGTCAAGAAAGAAAACCAAAGAAGCAGGAAGTGTCAGGCCACGCTCACAGACTACACTTCCTGTCCCTTAAACTCAACTAATGAGTAACTGTTGATGAGGTCGGCCCCACCAACACACACAGCCTATGCAGTTATTGTGTTACATTTGATATTATTCTAACTGGGAACTGTTATAGGCTTGCATCTATCGACATCAGTGTCCATGTTAACGTACCTGTTGCCTCTCCTTATTCTGATGCACTTGAGGCAGTCCATCACAACAGACATGTTAAGCTTCTTGATTATTCTCTGAAGCAGACAGAGCTCTTTCAGCGTAGCAAATGTGACCTTCTGCTTCTTCATGTACATGCACATAACGCACCCAGCCACAAAGTCCAAGTTTGACAGAAGAAAAGCTGGTTTCCTATAGACCTCACTATGCTTTCACTAGCGTGTGCTAACCTCAAGACAAATGATTTAATCCTTCTGGATGACCGCATCCTTCACAGCCTGTTACCAGGACTAGACTTTTTGTTCAGGTGAATGGAGATTTAATCCAGGTTGTTACCGAGCAGGAATGGTGGTAGTTAACCGCAGGGCATTCGACCATGTTGTTTAGCTGATAGCCGCATTTCAGTCACTTAGCCATTGGTAACCTGTGTCACTAAGCCACCTGATGTATGTCACTTCCAATTAGTCCAGGCCTCCGTGGTAATTATAGACACTTTAAGTTGCTGTGCTGAACTCTAAAGCCATTTGCTTAACACACACTGGCAGCAGGCTGCAGAGATGTCTGAGGGAACCAACTGAACCCTGAAAAATGGATTTATGTTCATCATTACAACATGTTCTCACATTTAACAGGTTATTTATACATTTAATAATTACAGCTCACAATTAACATAGTCAAAAATGTAATACCAAGAGACAACATGAATTAAATCTTTTCCAATTTGTAATTACCAATTTAGTTGGCAGCCTGCGTAAATCCACTTGTGTGATTTAACTAAGCCTGGACTGGTCCGAGATGCCCTCTAGGGGAATAAGACAGCAGCACAGGTCATGTGACCTCAAAGCTGACCAAATCCCACTTGATAACTGTATGGACATTAAAAGCATTCTTCATGTGCATTTTACAATAAAGTGGTAAATAGTACAAATCATATGTGCCCCTTTCGTCATTTGGTTCTGTGGAATCTTTATTGCCTCCACACGCACGCACTCACACACGCACGCACGCACGCACACACACACCTGTCTAAAACAACAAAGAGGTGTTTGCTATAGTGTTTCTAAAAACTGACTGAAGACTGTCACTGTGTGCACAGAGGACTTTCACTGACTTGACAAGGCTTGTATGTAATGCCTGGCATTACAATTGAGTGAAGCAATTTCTGCCACATAATAACAACAACACCCAGCACCCTGCAATCAGGCCCTTATCCTCACAAGCGTTGTGGTTGTGATCTGAAATATTTACATGTGGTGGCTACAGACCTCCTGCACAGCATCAATTAACTGTGGGCCAATAAGGTGTCAGGTTGCTGCTACTGAAAAGCCTCCATGGACCATCTATTCACACACAATGAAGCAGACAAAAAATCAATGTACATTTCTACGCTAGTACATTAGCTGCAAAGCCTAGTGTCCTGCCCATTGCAGCATTAGGTAACACACCAAGCTCCCTGGAGTAAATTGCAACAATGACATTATGGCTAGAAAGGCCCAAAACTGTCAAGTTAAGCAAAGTTGCTCTAGAAATTGACAAAGCAAGAAGTCATCAACTCTACATTTTCAATATTCATTCAATATCATTTCACAATATGTACAGGATGCACACAAGAATCAGTAGTATTAAATGTGATGGCACATAGTAATATTAAGGCCAAAGACAGTGCCCATTTATATTCACATGCTTTTTTTCTGTTAATCTAAAACAGTTTGAGCCTACCTGCGGCGAACTCGTAGTAGAAGCTCCTTGTCCAAAGCACAGTGCAGCAGGACTATCGCAAACATGACAAGAACACTGAGCTCTACAGTCCAAAGCCACTGGTATTACACAAATTAGGCCTGTCAGTTGTCACATAGGAGCAAAACCCACCATTTAAAAAAAAAAAACAAGACATCTGCCCCACGCCATCAACATCATCCTTGAACATTATCGGAAACACTGACATGCCTGGATTGGGCCTAACAATGAAGGAATTCAGCGGCCATCCCACCTCTTCTTATCTGTGAAACTGGAGAAGTGGGCCGAGTGTAAACATGGATGCTCACTATCATGTGTTCACAGGAGAGGCGTCCAATTCGTCAACAGGATCATACAAGGTGACAAGAATGAAACATTTTGTGGTAGTTAAATTCACTCAATTATGTACAAAGTTTAAGAAATACAATGCTCTGCAAATGTTGTTGGAAGGTTTGAAGACTAGATGTCAGGTAAATAAAAATAATAACAAAAATATGAGTGAGTGATCAGGCCTAAAATACATCTCCATTTAAAGACCACTTACAAATGCATTTTTATGAACAAGGAGCATCCTTGCACAATTCCGTCAGTGGTCGGAGGCTGCTCACATCTTCCTGTCTTTTTGTGTTAATCCCAAACAGACAAACCCAAGATGAAGATTGTTAACTAACTACAAGCTATGTAACAATGGTAGGATACTGTAAAAATTCTGGATCCATATTGTCTTCTCTCAATACATTGTGACACAACAGAAACCATTAAGGTCATCATTTACGGCATCTCTTAAACATTGCCAAAATGTTACACAGTACAATAACCTATCAAGGAGTTGCTGTTCCCGTTAATGAATGACTGAAGACAGGTAAATTCCCATGACAATGTATACAGAAACTATGTGAGCAGATAAGGAAGATCCCCTCTCTCTACACCTTTAGTGGTGGCAGCCATATGCCTAGAATTTTGTTTGGATTCCTCCTTGTCATACCATTACGCTGAGCTGCTTGTAAAGCTAGGTTGAATGAGTCTGACCAAGGGTGAGATGTATTTTCCGGTGACCTCACTCAGTCACAGACTATGTTAGTCTGGTGGATTGCATCACATTGTGTAAAGCACTATGAGCAACACTCTCAAGGGAGCAGCTGTTTATAAAGATAAGAAATCACTGTCTGACAGCAGTATCATCAGGTCATACACTTCTTCAGAATCTCAAAAGTTTTCGTCTTTATCTGGCAAGACGAGTTTGAACTATTGACAAAAAGGACTAAAAAGATTGACTACAAGCTGGACTATCCATTCACTGGCCACTTTATTAGGTAGACCTTAATGAAATGGTACTTGGGTGGTCTTCAGCTGTTGTATCCAAGCTTCTTCATGTTTTCTCATCTAAGCTAATGATGGGTTTTTTTTGTTTTGGCTGGACAATATATCTCAAAATTATAGTTATTGCAAAATCTGTATCGCAAGAATCTACAATCTATCTCAATTTGACATGGTCTTAAATCTGAAACCGTTTAAGGCATTTTCCATTGGAGCTGGGCATAAAAGATGTGTTGAAAGTCAACTATAGATTTCTTTATATTTGTCGTGATTTGGCTTGGTATCCTCATGTAGAATATATAGTTTGAAAATACAGGAACTCCTTCTGCAGAATACAATTTCCATCGCAATATTGCAATAATATCAATATATATCGCAATATTCAACATAGTTATTGAATATCGCATGTTTTTCCCATATCGTGCAGCCCTAAATATTTTCATCCACTGAACTTCTCAATGGATATTCTATCTACTTCAACACATTCTCTGTTTGGATTGAGTTCTCTTAACCATGTGCATGACTAAATCCAGACATTATTTCAGGTTACACACTACCTAATATAGAATTAACACTAGTTTATGGCATTCTGAAAGTTGAAAAGGGGCATCTGGACAAGGTTTTGATTGTTGAAAGGCTTTCATCTGCCAATCCAGCAGACTTCTTCAGTTCTAGTTAGAAAGGTGGGTGAGCTGAGATTTATAGGCTGATACTTGGGGGAGTGGTATAACCCTTTTGGATGGGCTTGTGCCCTACCATTAATATGCTAATGGGAATCCTTATCAGTTGCTAATGGTGCTCCCTCTCTCTATTGTTCCCTAGTTTCAGCTGAAACTCACTTTTCAACAATCAAAACCTTGTCCAGATGCCCTTTTTCAACTTTCAGAATGACCTCTACCTGGATGAATGACAACCTTCACTAGTTTATGGCTATACTGCATCCCACTGTAAAGTCTGGGATAAAATGCAAAATTGAGAAACATTTGCAATGTCTTTTTCATAGCTTCACCACTGCAATAGTTTCTTTAATGACACAAAATCTACTAAAAATATAATTATAAAAGCCCTACCCCAAATCTGCAAGAACAGCGCTTTCCTTTGGGTAGAAAAAATTACAACATCTGGTCATCATAAAACCCTCGACATGCTGTCTGAACCCATTAACTGTTCCAATGTGAAAACGCCCAGCAGCCTACCCTGAGCCAATTAAATGATGCTTCACAATCTCTTTTATTTTTAAAGAAGGCTTATAGAAAACCATTATTAGAGACTTTATGGAATGTAATTGGATGATTCTAGAAGATACATATATTTATGTCACCACAAGTAGCAAGTTATCTTAAGTTCTGTCTATATTCTGCATCTTAAAACGTCATTAAAGAAATAAACATGCAGAAATAACTAACATGGGAGGGGTAAATGCATAGAAAGCTTCCTTGTGACAGCCAAGACCCCGTAGTGACCCCAGTGAACATTGCCCAAAGCACATTTTTTCTTGTTGTAGATTAAATACGTTACTTATTTTGTATAAAGTTGGAAATGTTTTATCTTTATAGTTCTTGTGCTAGGGTTAGTTTAAAAAGTACTTAATGCCAGAAAACATATGTTTATTTAATGTGTCTAGGGCTTTTGACTGAAGAGGTCAATGTGTAGATGTCAGGAATATGTACTTGAGGAAAAACAATTGTAAAACTCAAAAGTTACATAGGTTAAAGTGGTCATCTAGAGCAGTGGTTCCAAAACTGGGGTTCAGGTACCGCTGGTGGAACTTGAGGTAATTTTGAGGTATGGGCCACTGGTTGGTCCTGGCCTGGGACACTGGTTGGTCCTGGCCTGGGCCACTGGTTGGTCCTGGGCCACTGGTTGGTCCTGGCCTGGGCCACTGGTTGGTCCTTGCCTGTGACACTGGTTGGTCCTGGCCTGGGACACTGGTTGGTCCTTGCCTGGGCCACTGGTTGGTCCTGGCCTGGGACACTGGGTGATCCTGGCCTGGGACACTGGTTGGTCCTGGCCTGGGTTTGGCACATACCGGATTTAGTCCTAGTTTAGATCTGGTATATTCCTCGAAAAGTAGGCTACTTGGAAAGCTTTCCGTTGTGGTACTTTGTGTTTTCAGAACCATTGGACTAGAGCTATTTTCCAACATGGATCCCAAAATAGAAGCCCATTGTGGATTTAAAGGGAAAGGTGTTGTGAAATGGGAACGCGACGTTTGGGAATTACGATACACAATAAATTCGCAAAGACTCAGAAACAAGTCAGCAGCAGGACATGCCTTCACATGCTCAGCGCTTGCCTGGAACCCAGATGATGGGAAAACGAGCGCTTTTCAGAACCAAACAACGGCAAAGTTTAGGGATTTACTCGACTCAGCCTATATATTGTACGTTTGAACACGAAAAGTAAAGCTACAATCAGTCAAACCGGTCAAAGTTTGGTAATTCTTCAACTTACCTTAAAAAGAGAAGGTCAGTCAGTCCACAAACATGTCCTTAGCGTTTAAAAGAATCGTAAAATCACTCCAAATCGTCTAGATGTCTCTTTGTTTCTGTGTTTTCCAGCTGTTGGGCAAGGCTCGCTGCTCACTCGTCCATCTGGGAGGAAGATGATTGCGTTGGCTCGGGAAGCAGAAGTTGAAGAAGCCACTCCTCGCTTCGCTCCCAAAATCTGCCTCTAATCAGGACTCCACGGTGGGTGCCTTTAGATGTCAAGCGAAAACATAATGCGATACTGTTTTATAGGCGAATTCTCAGAAGGCAAGTTAGTTTCTCTCTTAGAAATGATTATGTTTTCCCTGTGAACCAAGTGTCAAATTGTGGAAACTCTATGCATTAGTCAGACTTCCCCCGCCCCCTGCTGGGCGTGCATGTTCTGTAACGTACAATAGTGATTTTTGTTTATTTTTTGGTAATTTTTTTGGTCAATTCGCCCTCCTTTGTACGGGATTGGAATTAAATATGTATTTTCCTTAGTATTGCATTCTCTGCATTAAATTCTTCTTTATTTTACTTAATACTTCTATCCAATGACAC
The DNA here is from genome assembly GCA_036025475.1 of Philypnodon macrostomus. Taxonomy (NCBI): domain Eukaryota; kingdom Metazoa; phylum Chordata; class Actinopteri; order Gobiiformes; family Eleotridae; genus Philypnodon; species Philypnodon macrostomus. The sequence continues at coordinate 23,240 of JAVQKC010184652.1, read as the reverse complement.
TATAGCTCAGAAAAGTATTTTATCCTATATGGTTCTTTTAAATTCTAACATAGTGTAATAAAGAATCTGGAATAATGTAAACACTAGGTAATCACCAAAGCATCAACTCAAGATCTTGTTCGAGACTGTTCAGACTATTGTTCAGACAAATGGACCATAAAAGCTCTGTTATTACTCTAGCAGCAGGGAGCTAATTTAACAAAAATTACCATCTACTCGAAAGGCTAAAGGCGTTTTATTAGACATCACATTAAGCATTGGACATTCATTCATTCTCTGTGTGTGTCTGTGGAGAAGACGGGGCTGTGAGTGGTAGGTGTCACTGGTGTCTTTAGCATATTCGGATATATTGATGTAGTTAGAGCCATTTTCCCCTATTTCAGTCCTGTTTTGATGTGTGGGTCACCTCCTACTTCTTGGTTTAGACCTAGTTTAAGGATTAGGATTAGTTAGGCAGTTAATTTAACAGAAATGACCATATTCTAGCCTGGGTAACTATTGGATTAGACCTGGTTTTGGTTAAGTTTAGCAACACATTCTTCTGCATCAATTCCTTTTTTATTCCTCGTGTGATATCTGGGTTATTCAGGCAACTTATATAAAGAAAAGCAGCCTCTTACTTTATATAGGCAGTTTATTTGACATCACTAAGCACTCCCTAAACTGTGGTGTATCTTGCAGGCCCAGGACAGGAGCGAAAAGGAGAGGACCCATCGGGGAAGTCGGTGAGGAAGACCGGGTTGTGGGTCGAACGGTTCAGCAGTAGGGCTTGGCGTCTCCTTCTGCGATCCCCCTTTTGGTATCGGAAGTTATGGGGTGGACGCAGAGTGAGTGGTCCTCCGACCTCCTCAGAGGATGATCCCAGGTACACTGAACCTACAGGGGGCGCTGGAGGAGCTGGTGGAGGAGGTCGCTGGATTAGGATTTCCGAAGACTCACTGGATGATGAGGTGAGGGGGTCAGATGGAAGAATTACACGGGGTGCAGGAGGAGCAGGAGAGACTGGAGCAGGAGGAGCAGGAAGTACAGGAGGTGCAGGAAGTACAGGGGGTGCAGGCTCTGCAGGCAATGGTTCGACAGCTGGGGGCGCCGTGGGGTCAATCATAGGTATAAAATGAGGGTCAGAGTCAGTGATAAGAGGCATGTCAGTGTCAGGGATTATAGGGAGCTCTGGAGGGAGGTCGTGACCTTGGGGTTGTACTGGTGTTAGGATGTCAACAGTCTGAAAATGAAAACAAACTAATTAACAACAAAGAAACATGGAGATCAGCTGCGTTATGCTAATGATCTTGAGCTATAATGAGCTATAAGCTGTGTATGTTATGCTTTTCTCGCATCAAAGACCTAATGCAAAGGTATTTGTGTAGTTTTAACAATATAGCACGCTTTCTCTCTGATTACAAATCTAATCATCTTTGAGCAAATAGACTTTCAATCATGTGACAATACACCATGGAGAGAGAGGAGACAGCATAATTATAGTCATGTGTGTGATTCAAAAACACAACATAACATTTAGAAACTGACACATACCTTAGGCATCCAGAGCAGTAACACACAGTTAAAATGTTGGCATGACACACACTAGATGATGAAATAATTATATCGCCAATGAAAAATGATCATTTAAAAGTCCATCTCTTGTAAAATGTGGAAAAACAAATCATAAAATGTTCATGTTCAAATCAGTAAGACACATTATTTTCAAATAGATTTTTCAAATGTTTGAGGGGTCTTATGCCTTGAAAGTGAACACTCTGTAAATTTCCCACGGATGTTTTTGCACATGAGAACCTTTATTCTTTGCTGTAGGCCCTATTGTTTATACATACCTGCACTTTGAACATCTCACAGGACACATGCACCTCTGGGTGAGCACCAATATCTCCATGCACTGATCCTGCACAAAAGCCTGTTGTCTGGAAAAACAAGTCAAATGTTGTATCCTGGACTTGTATGAAGCAACTCGGTGAAATAATGGATTTATTTACATATATTTCCAATGACTGAATTGATTAGATTTACTGCTTAGGCCATTCCTGTTTACATACAATATATCTATATATCTGCTGTGTGTTGTGTACCTCTGTATCTGCGGCCTCTGTCAGTCTCTGGCAGGTGCCTGTGTGTGTGGTTCCCTCCGGACACTGTTGGACAGAGTACTCCACAAAGCTGCTTTTCAGTGGCACTGTCTGAAAAACAAAATATTGAGTCCTGAAACCGCAGTCAGACAGACACAGGCACAAGAGACAAGCAAATAGTTGAAATAATATCACCATCGCTTGTTGATTGAACTGAGCAGTAAAATTGTTGGATCCAAAGCACATCTTTTTTCCTGACCTTGTAGTTTTGTTGCCATAATTAAGACTAGCCTTGGTTTTAAAATGGGCCCTAGAAAGGTCTCTGAATCCTAATGCAATTTTCCTGATAATTTTTCAGAGTGTTAAACATAGAAGACTCATAACTCCTGGTAAACTAACAAACACCAAAATAACTCTTCTTGGGCCTACTTTTTCCACAAATTTAAAGATGAAACTAAACTGGTATCTTCTTATACCTGCTGTGCAGCTCTCAGGATCCTTTTCACCCCGAGCCCTGCCCCCAGAAGGGACTTTCTCTTATAGGAATCCAGAGTGATATGAGCTGCACTGATAGCCTCTGAGCTGTCTACGGCAAGCAGAACGGGACAAGTGGGACAGGTCTGCTGCAGCTTCTCTGGTGGATCTGAAAGGAGAAAATCAGTTCACCCATAATGATAATAAAAAAAAGACAGTGAGGCTAAAAAGTGTTTCAGTAAAAAAGCCTCTTTTAAAGACAGTGTGGGAGGAAGAATCTGTCGAGGAGATATTTTGGTTTTGTTGCAAATGTGCAGGTGGGACGTAGCTTCTGCCAAGTGACAATTCACAAAACACTTCCATTTTAAACCTCACTTCACACCACTTTGATGGAGGACCAGTAATCCACATTGACAAACAAATTGCTAAAATATAATTTTTTTGATTCACATTTTCTTTTTTTGTAGTGCTATCTGAAAGCAAGGATACACACATCAATGGACAGTATTACCTGGGATAAGAGTGCAGTCATAGCTGTACAAATAGGAATAGCCCTCTTGAGTGTGGAGGATGGTGGTGTTGCAATTTCCAGAGATTTGCTGAAGAATGACAATTGTTGATTTAAAAATATTTATATATTCAATGTTCAGGTTGATCTAACTCATGTAATACTATGAGTTATTTATTTAGTCTGTACCAACAGGAGGAAGATGGACGTACTGTTTCCATGAATGGCCTGACGTCACAGCGTTTCCATGGTTTCGGACTGCCGATGTGACACTTGGTCTCCAGGACGTCTAGATCCAGGTAATACACATTTCCTGCTGGGCCCTTGTGCAGACAATATAAGCACATTCATACATTCAGGTGTGAAAAAGGATGTGTCTAAATCCTGATCTGTCCCAAAATACCTAGCCTTGACATTAGACCTAGCTAATCTGCCAAATGTGTGTGGATTTAAAAAGTTTCTATACATAACATATGCAACTGGCCAAAGGGGTTAATTGTAGAATAATTAGTTGTTAATTAAGTCATTTGTCAAAAGAATTGTAACATCATCTTTGCATATACTAGTCATAAAAAGACAACTTTAACCAAAACTAGATTTGATATGCATGCCACAGTGACGTCCTTCAGCGGCTGAAGCCATAGAGTTCATTCTGATTATTGTGCAAGGTTTGTCTCAGCTGTACAGCACTCAGATGACCTGGACTTTATTATTAACAGTAGCCTCAGTCTTCAAAGGCCTTTTTAATCAAGTATGAAGCATGGGTCATGACATAAAACAATGAGGCTGAGCTTTCCTGTTATTGCAGTAAATATGTTGGTGATTTTATCACATAGTGCACATAGTACAAACACATTGAACTCTTTTAGCATAAGGACTTAATCCGTCAGTTCTGGACACATTTAAAGCCTGTCCGTCCGGAGAGTGGACCCCTCTATCATCTATCATGTGGTTCTCCCTAAGGTTTCTCTTTTTCCCATTAATTTTTCTTTATCGCGCTGGAGGGTCTAGGGCCATTGAGAAGAGTCAGCTGAGGTGGCTCGGGCATCTGTTTCGGATGCCCCCTGGACGCCTCCCTCGGGAGGTGTTTCAGGCAGGTCCTACAGGAAGGAGACCCAGGACACGCTGGAGGGACTATGTCTCTCAGTTGGCCTGGGAACGCCTCGGGATTCCCCCGGAAGAGCTGGAGGAAGTGTCTGGGGAGAGGGAAGTCTGGGCGTCCCTGCTTAGACTGCTGCCCCCGCGACCCGGCCTCGGATAAGCGGAAGAAGATGGATGGATGGATGGATGGGTCTAAGGACTGGAGATATCCTTTTTGTTTGTGTGTCTATTCACTTGATGACCTTGTTTAATAATAATACTGTTTCTTGAGTACAATTTGGCTGTTACCTGGGTATTGTATTATGTGGTTAAAAGTGTGTCATAATAACAAATTTGTGGGTGATTTTGGCTACTTTCACCACCTCTGCTATTATTAAGAGTAAATATATTGCTGATTTTATCCATTTGATCCATAGTGTTCTACATATCTGTGTCGTCCACTGGTTTCTGTCAAGGGACACCACTGTTTAATTTCATTATTATTTCCCTGGAGCGTAAGTTAGCAAATAGTGACAGTGTAGGAAGCTGTTTCTTGATTAAGGTTTACACGATAACAGCACACGTCTTATCAAACAGGATCCCACTGGTACAAAGATTGGTCACAGCTGGTCAAGCACAATAGTGTATGCCTTTCCAACCAGGGATGTTTTGATATTTTTGCAACAGCTGATGAGAAAATAAGCTTTCCAGTTTACTTCTTTCGTTAAACCACAAAGTATTGTAAAAGTATGGTATGTCACTAGGATTTAGCTCAATGGTTGACCTGGTTGAGTCCATGTTTGGTACTTGTATAGACATGGTTTAGACCTTGTTTAGTCCTGGTTAAGAACTAATACAACCCTAACTCCTGGTTTAAGTCCTTGAATTTTGTTCAGAAGTAGAAGTATAATTAATTTCAAAACTGACCTGAGCATGTAGATGGACATTCGCAATTCGATTCAGGGCAAACTTGTAGCCATCATTTCGATCCTCATTGATGTAAGTGACAGCCAGACGGGACAGCTTCTCCACCGCTTTGTCATTACACGGGATAGGAGCAAGTTCAATGGGCATCATATCCAACCCCTCTCCATATACAAGTAGACTGTGGGAAAATAGTAGCAATAAAGAACAAATAGGCCTATATCTGTCCATGGTGGCAGAGGTTCAGGCAGTAGCGGTGAAAATGGAGTTGGTTTAAAGTCAAGTTTGTTCTCCCTTGTTTGCATGTCAATGACTTTTGGAATCAAAACAGGGCCCAATGTTGAAATGCAGCCAAGGACAAAGTGTATTTGATGGCGCAGTGCTGGCTGGCTGCAATAGTTGTGAATGAATTTTAGTGATTAGCATTCATTCACAAATTTGATTGAATCATACATATTTATAAGATCTTTGAGGGCACGGTGCTATTGAATTCAGGATAAATGCTGTGATATGTCATTTACAAAACTCTAAAACAGGTATGCAGGACATTGCCTTCTATCAAAGAGCTTTGGGTTTGTGGCTGTAATGTAAGGGTATGACAACTAGGGGGCAATGTGGCCCTAAGCTGCTAGATACTGGAGTCATATCAGGTTTCTCCACCAGGCAGTGAGAACTGGGTTAATGATCCACCAAAATTATAATGAGATTTTCACTTACTCCATCTTAGATTATTGTAACTTGTATTAGAGCTTTCACTTTTCCGTCCTGAAGCTATAGAAATAAGCAAAAACAGACCAATATACAAAGGCTGGCCTTTCATAAAAACATTAACCATTAGTATTATCATTAGTGTCACAGCTGTTCCTCACCAGTGTCTCATTAAAATCTGAATTATTTAGAGGATTTCATTAGAAATGGATTGCACTGTGGTTTTACCCACAGAAGTGAACAACATAGAGGCAGTTGTGTGTAGAGGGTGGGGTTCACAGTTTTGGTCCCATTGTTCATGACCAGATCGATTCAGGTCCGTGACTGAAGTTGATACTCACTACAACATGTTCCAGCTTGGTGCACACTGTGACTAATCTATTCTATTTTTGACCAAGTCACACAAAAAATCTAAGTGGTATTGTTTACAACTTGCTGCCTTTTAGAGGATGTGGATGTGTCTAAATGCATGTGTTTGAGTACTGGTTTGTCAAATAAGCCCTAACTAAACTATTGACAGCTAAGGATATGAATGGTTGTTGTGGAAAATGGAACCTTGAAAAGTCTTATCTTTAATTCAAATGAGTGAATGTACAGTGAGTGGTACTTGGAGAACACATATTTGAGCGTTGTATGGTTGTAAGGAATTTGCCATTGGAAACGGACATGTAATTTAAATACATTGATCAAAACAATAAAGGGAACACTTAATGTAACTCCAAGTCACACTTCTGTGAAATCAAACTGTCCACTTGGGAAGCAACACTGATTGACAATCTATTTCACATGCTGTTGTGCAAATGGAATAGACAACAGGTGGAAATTATAGGCAATTAGCAAGACACCCCCAATAAAGGAGTGGTCCTGCAGCTGGTGGCCACAGACCACTTCTCAGTTCCTGTGCTTTTTGGCTGATGTTTTGGTCACTTTTGACCGGTGTCTACAACCCACACAAGTGGCTCAGGTAGTGCAGCTCATCCAGTATGGCACAGCAATGTGAGCTGTGGCAAGAAGGTTTGCTGTGTCTGTCAGCGTAGTGTCCAGAGCATGGAGGCGCTACCAGGACACAGGCCAGTACATCAGGAGACGTGGAGGAGGCCGTAGGCGGGCAACAACCCAGCAGCTACCTCCGCCTTTGTTCAAGGACGAACCGGAGGAGCACTACCAGAGCCTTGCAAAATTCCAGCAGGCCACAAATGTGCATGTGTCTGCTTAAACGGTCAGAAGCAGACTCCATGAGGTGGTATGAGGACCCGACGTCCACAGGTGGGGGTTGTGCTTACAGCCCAACACCATGCAGGAAGTGGACATTTGCCATAGAATACCAAGATTGGCAAATTCACAGATGAAGGCAGGTTCACACTGAGCACATGCGACTGACGTGGCAGTGTCTGGAGATGCCGTGGAGAACGTTCTGCTGCCTGCAATATCCTCCTGCATGACTCGTTTGGCAGTGGGTCAGTAATGGTGTGGGGTGGCATTTCTTTGGGGAGCCGCACAGCCCTCCATGTGCTCGCCAGAGGTGCCTGACTGCCATTATGTACCGAGATGAGATCCTCAGACACCTTGTGAGACCATATGCTGGTGCGATTGGCTCTGGGTTCCTACTAATGCAAGACAATGCTAGACCTCATGTGGCTGGAGTGTGTCCGCAGTTCCTGCATGACGAAGGCATTGATGCTATGGACTGCCCGCCTGATCCCCAGACCTGAATCCAATTGAGCACATCTGCTCCATCCACCAATGCCACATTGCACTGCAGACTGTCCAGGAGCTGGCGGATGCTTTAGTCCAGATCTGGGAGGAGATACCCTCAGGAGACACCTCCCAGGCATTGTAGGGAGGTCATACAAGCATGTGGAAGCCACACACACTACTGAGCCTTATTTTGACTTATTTTAAGGACATTACATCAACGTTGGATCAGCCTGTAGTATGTTTTTCCACTTTCATTTTGAGTGTGACTCCAAATCCAGACATCCTTGGCTTAATAAATTTGATTTCCATTGATCATTTTTGTGTGATTTTGTTGTCAGCACTTTCAACTCTGTAAAAGTATTTAATAAGAATATTTCATTCAGATCTGTTATTTTAGTGTTCCCTTTATTTATTTGAGAAGCGTACATTTTATAGTTTCAGAATGGTAGGTAGAGAAGAAAGTGCCCTTAGAAATTTTGAAAGACTATAAATTTGCCTCCTAAAAATGCATCGGTTCTCAAACATTTCACACCCAGTATCCCCTCAGAAAATATTTGGTGTCCCAAGTACCACCTAGGACTAACCCACATCTAAACCAAGACTAAATTAAGATATAATCAGGTATATTCTGCGACTAAATCAGGTCTAACACATCTCCAAACTATAAACACAAACTGTGACTAATCCAGTTCTGAACTAGTTCTACACCAGCACTAAACTAGGACTAAGCAGAAACAAAAACAGGTTTGAAAACTAGTGTCCTAGAGCATAATAATCGTTTTTTAATTCTCTATAACTTGGTTCGAACGATAAGCTCATATATAACAATATCTTAATACATTTTTATATATTGAACAATATGTCAATATAGTCATTATTGTGACTACCCTCACCTATGGTCATGAACTTTGGGTAATGACCGAAAGGACAAGATTGCGCGTACAAGCGGCCAGCATGAGTTTCCTCCGTAGGGTGGCTGGGCGCTCTCTTAGAGATAGCGTGAGCTAGGCATCTCTGCTTGGACTGCTGCCTCCGCGACCCGGCCCCGGATAAGTGGAAGAAGATTGATGGATGGATGGAGGTCTACTTCCATTAGGTATCTAAGAAGTATTTCTGCTTCCTATGTTAGATAAGTAATATCAACTTAAGAATCAGAAATGTATTGCCAGGCAGAGTAGCAAATGATAACCTGTAAACGCAGCTGTGAACTGTAATTACAAGATCTTCTACGACTCATTGACATTACATATTTTCCAGATCTGCTTGACCAACAATACATACTGACAGATCTCAGTGCAGAATACTAAAGGTTTACTTCCCAACCCAATTTCATACACTTAAAGGTAGTCAGTGGAAATGTTCTTTTTTTATGGCTTATTCCCATAATATTTCTGTCTGTGAAAGTTGCCAACATGTAAGTGTAGTGTCCTGTGTTTGCCTGTACCAATCCAGGGATAATCATTTAATCCATATCAAATACTCAGTGAAGCAGGTTGGGCTCTCTACAGTCAGAAGCACACAGTCCTTCAGCAGAACCAATTCAGTTAATATTAATGTTTGTGTGTCTCCATACACTAGGCTTGTGTGTGCATGTACATTTGACCGTGCATAGCTTCTCCTCTGTGTTCGCCAGTTGTGTTGCTGCAAAAATCATCTGTTGGGGAGAGATAAGAATGCAAAGACTGCTCCAAGGACTCACTCTGAAGCACGCCAAAGACCCAAGTTAGACAAACCTCCTTTTGATGTGAGTAATCTCCCCCTTCCTCTATAGCTGTGCACCAAGATGCCATGGTGTAGCGATGGACAAAGGCGATATTCTGTACAGTCATGCTTAATAGGCCCAGTGGATGAGAAAAAAAGAGGAATTTCACCATGACATACTCCAATAAACCACTTCTGAAAGCTTTCATTGGAGCATCTTGTGGAAGGAAGGTTTGACATGGTTTAAACAGTGTTGCAGCAGAACTAACTATTGTTTTCGAAGAGGAATTTCACAAGCCAGAAACTTCTTCACTGTGCCAAGATTTTTTATATTTTACGGAGAACAGTTGGCAGTAATCCCATCCCAGTAATGTTTGCTGCCAATGAGTTGGGTATTATTTTTTTTTCTTTGTACACTCTACATATAACAATACTTTCTACTGTAATTTGGGACCTTTTGTATTATGTACTTTATGTATTATAGATCCGGAGAGTGTCTGGCAGTCTCTACACTTACTGGCGCTTACTATTAGACCATGTAATGCTGCTTCAATGATGATTTGTGCTTTCAGAGATATTTTGCATATCTTGTGGTAACATGGTTTTTGAGTTACTATGTAGTCTTTTTATGATTTGCAGCCAGTGGCCGTTCTTATCTGATCTCTTTCATTAGCATGATATCTTGATAATTTACAAACCATTCTGTCTCTTGCTTTGAACATCAGCAGCTTTGTGTTGAACATGTCTCAGAACATTGCATTGATTTACCTGCCACATGTTAACTATTTGTATTAACTAGGAAACACACACACACACACACACACACACACACAGAGCCAGTGTTTCCCGAATTCTGTTTATCCCATCTACTTTATTATTCCCCCAAGGTTTTGTAGCTGGAAACTCTTCCCAATGTTGCTCCGAGGATATTACAATGAGGACAGAGACAGGGTCATTTCTCCATTATAATTGGTTCCAGACTTTTCTCTGTCCTGGAAGACCTCATCACACTGTTGTTGCCAAATTGTGGACAGTGATACTAAAGCCCATTAAAGTGCTGTTTGGGCTGGAGTCAGCAGAGCACACACAGAAATGACTGACATCTCCTGGCTGCAACAGTCTCATAAAACTGTAATTTGACTTGCACAAAGTGGCAGCTTTAGCACTCTCTAATTTCCTATATAATCGTCTCAGCATTAGCGCTGTAGTCTAAAATTGCTAAGCATTCATTTCTTGTTTCATGGCATATTGATGTTGGTCTTTAAGTTGTTCACAGAAGTCAGAATGATTGAAAAAAGAAGGTAGAAGTACACTGACATATTGCTAGTCAAATAGCTGATCACATTGTATTAATCCAATGGATTTATTCATGTACATTTATATCTAAACTAAGCAACTAAGGCAATTTAAGTGACATTGTATGGTTAGTGCCAGATGTAACTTAAAATGGTTCAATAGGTTCAATATCCATTAAGCAACAGTTCTGTGAAAATGCATTGTTGATAAGGTTCTAGACGCTGGTTTGAAAAGCGGCATTAGCTCAAATAACCACTTGATTCCAGTTCAGAGATTGAGTAAATATCTTAAAACCCTTCTAATATTTGCCTCTAAAACAGTGTCTCCAGCATGTATACTTTAATGCAAATGTGCTCTATATTAGGCCCACATGATAGACAGCTGATGCATTGTGCTGCATACATGCATGCAAATGTGGCAGCTTATTTATAGCATTTTGATTTTGATGTTCCCAGCTCCTGCCTTGCATTATAACAATGTCAGGCCCAGAATGGTATCTAGTCAAGTGGAGAGAATCAGACAGGTAGGAACCCATAGAGCCTAGCTGACATACACACTTAAACACACACACACTTAAACACACACACGCACGCATGCACACACACGCACATACAGGCGCACACACCTGTAAGCACACACCAGTTATAACATCAGTGCAATCAGGCACTTGTGCTTCCTGTACTGTCACTCCTTTTGTCAGGCATTTCCTGGGGTTGCTCTCACGGTATGAGCTCTTCACACCTCCTCGTTGGCTGGCTCTGAGCCGCACTGATCTGATGTGCAGAGCAGGCGAGAGGCAGTGCAATCAGGCAGATAGTTGGTCAGAGGCAGCCAGGCAAAGGCTAGTGTGGAGTGAGACACAGAGAGACAGACAGTCTGGGAGTGGAACTATATTTTGTTCTGGCCGCCCCAACGTCATTCAGACTTCAAAATGGGGTAAAGATGGATCTGTTGAGTGGTAAAATTTTATATTGACTTGGATATTGATTTTAACATTGTATATACATTTCTTACTACAATAATCCTGTTTTATTGTACACAATTAATAGCAGTAATTAATATAAACATAGCAGTGCAGATTGATCTGGCCTCTTTTATAATTAGGTATTAGGTAGATCTTGTGCTGAACATAGTGACACCCTCTGGGGTCCTCCACTGCTGTTGCCCACCCATTATTCTTCATTTTGATGATTTGTTTGAACATGAGCTCAATGAGTTATTCAGCTTTTGACACTGGTTGGATGTTGGTGTCATGTGGGATTTCTTCATACAACCATGTCTAGGGCTCACAGTGAATCAGTACAATATCCAGTGGGCAGCAGTTCTGTGGTCAAAATGTAGCTGTTTATCTGGTCTCTAAACCCATTGGCTTGAAGCTGTCTTAGCTTAATATCGCTACCTAAGTGGCCAATGAGTGTACTTTTTTGAGATTTTAAAGTATTGCTATTACCAGACTCTTTACTTCTACTTTTCGTCTACTCAAGGGACACCTAATTAGGAAACTCAATTGATGAAGTTGGCTTTGCTTGAACATAAACAGTGTGAATCAATGAAATAGTACATCTTACAGCTTTCAGTTGAGCCTCTTCTTAATCTTCATACACAAACATTATTTAGAATTAGCTTATAGACTATAATATATGATGCACGGTTTTAGCTTCCCATTTACATATTACTCACTACAACGAGCAGACACAATAGTGGCATTTTCTAATTCTATATTTTCATCTTTTGAGACTTGCCCACTGAAGCTTTAATACAACTAGTCCCATCTCAAAATGTGCCGAATCAAAACTGAGAGAAAACAACACCAACACAGCCACTGCATCCTGATGATTCACCAATTACTGAGCAGCAGGGGGCACAGACAAAACTCACAGCCTTTCTTATATTTCTTACTTCCTACTCTCTCCTCGTCGAGTGGATCCTACAGCGCCTGGGGAGGGACGTGTTGGCGATAAAATGTCAGCGGGGCTCGAGGGGAAAGAAAAAACAAAACATGAACATCTTTGGGTTCACTCAAGCTTCCAGGTCACATGGGCAACAGAAAGAGCCATCCATAATTGAGAGCACTTCACAGATGTCTATTTTAGGCTATTGGCACGATGCGAAAAAGTTTAAAACTGTGCCAGGCAGAAGGCATGAAGCAAATGCCAAGACTTACAACCAGACAAGGATTCCTCTGAAATGCAGTCTTTGGGTGTAGACTTTCAATTATATCAGATTTATGCATACATGTTTCCATGACGTGACTAGAGACAATTGACTATTTTTTTTTTTTATGATTATTTAGTTTTTTAGAAAACAGAGAAAAATATTAGACTTGGTGCAGGTGGACCATTCAGTAGTTCAGAAATGGAAGATGTCTAGGGTTAATAAAAAATTGTTTGTGAAAGATACAATATCCTGGGAGTGGTAGTTCTATAGGGCACAAAACTAGTTGTTGATGCAGGTGGGCTACAGCAGACTTCTCAAAGTCACACATTATTAGGTAGAAAGTCTTCCTAATAAACTGGCCATTGATTATATGCAGACATGGGAAGTCTGAAAAAACGCAATTAGTGCAGACAGCTGCCAGAACATATGCGGCCAGAAAACAGATACAAATGAAGAACAATCAGTCACCTCAGCATGTGGCCCAACTCGGTGATCATTTTTGACATTGTGGCCCTCAGTGAAAAAGTTTGGACACCCCTGGCATACAGTTAAAAGGGTAGGCAAGGTTCCAACCCACTTCTTTTGCACTTAAAGTTTGTTGGTCTGTCTGGCCAGGTGCACTGCCTGTTGCCACTTTTAGGTTGCCGATATTCAATAGGCCCTACACTGAAAAAGCTAACTGATTTTCAAAGACTGAGCCCAGACTATGGTGGATAGCAGTGAGATTAAAAGATTACTCAGGAGAAAGTGAAGGCGTGAGATAATTGAAATGGCCTGCTGCCAGCTATCCCTGGAATGTGCGAAATAGACCAGTGTGGAAAAACAATGTAGGTAAGCAGATCAGTGTGTTAATGGCACATGTATATTATGGCAACTCTCTATTAGATTAACAATAAAACAAGTTATAATATCAAAGATCTGATAAGGGGGCTTGTGAAAGAGCTGACTAAAATGAAAAGATTGCACCTTAAAACACCATGGCAGATGGACATAAAGGGAACAAGTGGTGTAGAATCCTCAAGTATAAAAGAATGAACATAGTCTCATAAACCCAATGGTGGGCACAGAAATAGAAACACAAGCACTAGATCTCCTCACACAAACGCACACACACACACACACACAAATGCAGACTTGCAGAGCATCCGCAGTGAGCCAGGCTCTTCCTCCGGGTTGAGTTAGTGGTGCTTTTAAGTGCAGACATCAAAGAGGCTTTGGGGCTGAGAAAAGTTTGACTTGTCATGAGTTTGATTCCAGCCCGGTTTAGACAGGGTCGTTCATTGACTCAGTGACTCCTCACTAACCCCTGTCTGGTGCCACCTCTCACTCCAGACACTAGATCAAACCTGGAGGACGAAGGATGTACAGTGCATGGCTGGCTTTCAGAAACTGTCTACGAAGACACATGTCACAGATTTGACTTGTAGTCTACTAACAGGAAGGTATGCAGTTCTACCCCAGTGCATTCATACTGACATTTTGTTTTAGAGCTATAGATTTTCCCCACCTTGCCTGTAGAGTTTGTGACGATGGTTCTCAAACTGTGGTATGGGTACATGGTTTAGTTTAGCCCTAGTTTAGACCTTTAGACCTAATTTAGTCTTGGTTTAGTACATTAAAATATTTTGGTGGTATTTGGTGTGCAATTTATAAGAACCACTGTGCTAGTGTTTTGTTTTGTATATTAAAAACTAAAGGCATGGTTTGCATGGTATGGCTCCAAATGCCTTTGTCAGTCTGTCTCAGGGCAATTGTGGTTAGAGAGAAAACTTACCACCACCATTAGGTTACTGTGGAGTGAACGAATAATAGTAAATTATTTGTAAAACACTTTGAGAAACAATCCTTGAAATGCACTATATTATTTATCTTACTTGGGGCTGGATAAAAATGTGCCAACTTCAAAAAAGGCACCATATCACTGAGGTGGGGTACACACTGGGCAATTACCACTCAATCTAGAGGCATAATCAGTGGTACAGATTGAAATATTCAGGTTATTTGACATACTAAAATAATTTTGAAAAATATTTTTAGATCTGTAAAAAAATCGGTTGCATTAAAATAACCAAGCATAAAATGTTTCCCACAATCGGGTTAGCTGGGTCCCAACAGGTATTGTGAGACGGGTGACTGATCCTGCTGCCTCTGAAGTGATGGTGAAATAAGGAGCGGACAATGCATCCAGAGTATAGCACATAGTTCTTCAATCACATTCAGTGATTGAGTCGGTCTCCCTCACGGTGCGTCATCATATTCCTGACATGACCACTGTGATTGTCTCTCAGATCTAAACCAGACTGAATTATTGTGAGTTTTTACCATTGTAGACTGACAGAATGTGACTCATTTTGTAGACGTTAAAGTGATGTTTACTGAAATTGGAAATTGCACATTGGAAATTGCATGGTGTGTTTAGGTTTTGAATCGCAAAACAAACAATTATGTAGAAAATAATAGACGTGTGGTCCAGACCTGATAAGAACTAACTTAAGATAATACTTAAAGACAAACTAAACCAGGACTAAATTTAAAAATAAAGGACTAAAGCAAAAATACACAGAGACTATTCCAGGTGGGAACCAGGATTAAGCCAGGTGTAGACCAGATATAAATCAGGACTAAACCATGTTTAAACCACAAATAACACAGCTCTATACCCAACTAAATCAGAGCTAAACTGTGGAAAATTGGCACTAATTTGACCAAAATTGATCAAGACTCATAAGTACCACTTAAAACAGACTGCGACCCCCATACCTCAGTTTGTAAACTGCATTTTGCACATAAAAGTACAATAATTAATCATATATCTAACACAAACTTATCCAATTTAGGACTATTTCCTGTTGGTGCAGTGCTCAGCATGCTAACCACTGACAGACAGCTAGGCCTTCTGTTGGCGATATTAAGGATTTGTGGATAAGAAAATAAGTCCACACAGAAGCTGCACACACATACCACCAGCTTCAGTGTCTTCTCAGAGGAATAGCTTTATCAGGCCTCAGATAGGAAGTTGTTTTCTGGTGTTAAAAAGAATTATGTGTCTAGTCTTTAGGGGCTACAGGTGGTGGTCAGGAGATAGAGGGGGAGGCAGAGACGGTCCATCACGAAAACAAGGTCTGTATAATCCTAATTAACCTCCCTTTCAACTTACAACACGCTTCTGCTTTTGAGGGGTTTTTTGGTTGATGTTTGTCCAAACGTAAAGTGGAGGGTGAGGCTCAGACATAAAACACATAAAACAACCTACAGGTTCAAAAGAGAGACAGGTTGTTTGTTTATTTATTTATAAATAATAAATATGAGAAAAAAATATTTTTTAGGAAAAATTCATACACCCATACAGTATGTATATTCTGTACAGAGCGACTCAGTTTGGTGACCTTCCCCTCCACAGAGACTTCCCCTGCTACAAAATTCTTCAGTGACGCTTGCTTTGTGCTTGCTTCTCCAAAACATTCAAGATGGCGCGCGGGAGTAGCGAGTTTTTCATTCGGCCGTAAGTTTTCACAACAAGAACGACACAGGTCAGTTATGGCCTCTTTACTGAGCCATGTTCATGTAACTCTACCATCTCCATTTGTTGATATTCTGCACAATGTAGGTCGCTTTACTGCCATCTGCCACTTTTCTTTTACTCCACTTACTTATTTGAGTAAAACTCTTAAAATATTAAATCATTATAAAAACCTAAAGAGGTTAACATGATAAATAACTTAGGGCAAATGTTTCCCCACCTACTTAAGGAGTAACTGGAGCACATGAAGGCAGTATCCCACATTACAAGTCCTGTCAAAGCTTATAAAAAGTACTATACAATAAAACATTTATTTGCTGATTTTAAATTATAATTTTCCTTCTGTCTCAGGAGTCTTTTACTTTTTTTGTTGAAATATAAGTAAGTATAAACCCTTACTTATAAACAGTGTACAAATTAATTCATTTAACAACAGGCTCTGGAGACTGTCTGTTGCCCTTCTTAAAGAAAGCATGACTTTAATTTTCTCATAACGTCCCCTGAGAGAGAAAGAAGCAGATTCTTGTTTTGTTTTAGGGAATTATTTTTAATGGAAATAGTCCCATTGGGCAACACATAACCAAACCAGAGCTCATACAGAGGAACAATATTCACTCAAGTCAACAAACTGTTTCACAAAATAATATTTTTAAGAAATGTGGAAGCCAGCTGATGAAGGTAGGACCGGCCCGATGTGTGCCGAGGTGAAAACAGAGTCTGGTGATTTACAGCGATGTAATGAGCGGCGGCCATCTTGTTTGTGTTTTTATAATTGTGTGTTTGTGTGTGTGTTTTTATAATTGTGTGGTTGTTTGATGATGTGTTTGTGTGTGTGTTTTAATAATTGTGTTTTTGTGTGATTGTGGTTTTAGAATTGTGTGTTTGTATGATGATGTGTTTGTGTGATTGTATGATGATGTGTTTGTGTGATTGTGTTTTTATAATTGTGTAATGATGTGTTTGTGTGTGTTTATAATTGTGTGATTGTATGATGATGTGTTTGTGTGAATGAATGATGTGAGAATAATGCCCCTGAATTCAGTGAATTCAGCGGGCACCTCCCACTGTGGGTCTGTGCCATGGCCCCTGGGCTTTCAGCTGGATCTGTCTTTGAAGGGGCAGGTGTGCCATCTATGCTACACACAAAGACTCACAAACACACACACATTTGTTATATTCTTTTATTCATATTATTACAGTTAGAAAACACTATTTGGGGATTGCTTCAGAAGTCTTTTGGCCAACCCTGATAATGTAGGACCGGCCAGACAATATCGTTTTATGAGAAATTATCCATTATAGAAATCCAATCAGAAGAATTGTTTATCTAGATGTTACATATGCCCTTACATGCCCCCACTTCTATTTTAATGTATTCAAGCTACAATCAAACATGTTCTTAATTAAACAAATCAGTCGAGCCTGTTCTACACCTACACACTGCACTGCTTTGAGAACATTGCTTCTAGTATACTACCTATTCACCATCATGACATCTAATTAATTAGCAATCGTACATGAATGGTATGCAGTATTAATGTTAAAAAGCACACTCCATATTTCCTGGTGCTTTTTGGGCTTTATTTTTTAAACAGATTTATCTTAGTCGGCCAGTAATGTTGGCAGCTGAAAGTCACACTTGATGGACTGGTGGGCAGAGTGATCTATTTTTGCCTTCCTATGACAGGGAGTCAACAAAACTTTGAAGCAGTTATTTTTGTTAAATTGTCACATAAGCTACTGTATTTTCATTGTGTCTGTTTTGACCTCACCATGACCCAAAGTGAAGAAATATTAATGACAAAAGTTGCATTGGCGCAGTGTTATCGTAGTCTGACTTGGATCAAAGACCAGTTTGTAGTATTTTTGTTGTATTTTGAAACCACAGCATTAGATTTACACATCTCCCATTAGAGTGGCTTTAATGAACAAAAGGAGGCTTCTCCAAACTCACGGTTGTCAGGCGTTAAGTCATCTGGGCCGAACCATGACTTCACTTTTATCTCTTTATACTTATGTTCTGTGTAGAAGAAGTCTGGATGTAAGTCCTCCTTCACAGTGGCACATCACAGATGTATTCGCAGCATGAAAAAGATGAAATTTACACACAACCCAAAGAAGAGACACGGAGCAGGAACCTACAATATAATAAACCAGCCAATCAGGGTTAAGGTTTGAAAAGTGCTACCTGTGTCAGACATATCTGTTTAAAATTCCTCTCACAAGTTTGACAAACTTATAAACTGAAACTATTTTTCCTTCTCTGGAGATGCATAATCCGGAGAACTATTTCCCAACCTAATGTGTAGATTTCCTTCCGAAGCGTTTGTTTTGATCCCCAGATTATCTTGACTTGAGATAAGAAAATGCAGCCAATATAAACGTATACATCAACTGTAGAGGCATTCAAATGATGTGTGACAAAACCCATCTGTGAAACTGTGTGAGGTGATCTAAATTGTATACCTTGCAATCCTCCTTTCTAGACCCAGTGAACGGTTATGGTAGGCCTGAGGGGACATGTCCCTGTGGTGATATCCAGTGGGATTAGATACAATGAATATCTATTACAAATATATGTTTTTTCTTTGTTTTATTAATTCATATCATAGTCACACACTCGTGGCCACTCCCAGACACATGTCAGCCAAACCGACCACCACCACACTCTGTTTTCAGATAAAGTGGATGAAGTGTCTTGCCCAAGGATACAACAACAGTATAAACTATTGGAGCAAAACTTTAACCTCCAACCTTCTGGTTAGTGTACAACCGGTTCTACCACCTGAGCCAATGTTTCTCCCAAAAGACAAATCCTATTTATTTATGTCATCTAGTTAATTGTATATTATATATGTATAAATAACTTTAGTCTTTATTATGTTTTTAAGAAATACAATTGTGCCACAGTCTCAGAGCATGCGGCTCATATGCAGAGCTTACTGCGGCCTCGACTGCTGCTTCCCCACTCTTCAAAAACGGATTTCCTGCCTGCATGCACTGTTCCTGTATGCACTTCCATTTCAGCAGTGCTCAGTTTGTCTGGCAGCTTGCCTTTCAAACGCAAACAGGAATCACTTGCCAAAACAGTTGTTGAATATATCAATTGTATCATTCAACAAACTGACCTGTTATTTAAAAAAAAAACAACATGCTCCTACTTTTGAACATTTCTTGATACCAGTTTCTGTTCTGGTTATGTGATCTTTTCTGACATGTCACTGCTTTGAGGAAAACCATATTTGGGTAAGTCTTGAAAGTGAAATAAAAAACTCCCTCCATCAGTTTCCTCTCGAGTTTCTGACTAATTGACGAGAAGATAATTTGAATGTTGAACAGCAGGAGTCCAGTCTATAAAGCAGCAGATTTGATGCATCTAAACAACACCACCAAACATGGTCTGCAATCACTCCGGAGGGGGGAACATCATTACCCACACTGTGGGTCTGCTAAATCAAAGAAACTTCCCCGGCTTTGAAAGAAAAAAGCAATGTGCCGACCAGACTGGGTTGTCCCGCTAGGGGATGGTCCGGGGATAAACTAAGGATGAACCCATAAGACAAAATACAACCCAAATACCAGACAAAATAATATCACTCACAATATGCTGTTGTTTAATCCTGATTTGACCAAAGTTTAAACCTTACTTCTTTATTTAGTAATGCATTAATCTTCATTAATATCAACAACAGTTTTTGATCATTTTAAGCAGAAAATTCAAACTGCAGTACAGATGATCTTGGTTTTGGGCCTGATTTAGTCCTGATTTAGTCCTGGTTTACTTCCTGTATGTCCTTAAATGCATTTTTCTTAATTAATCTATATTTTATTACAAGGTTTGGACCTGGGAAAGTCCTGATTTTGTCTAATTTTAGTTCAGACAATTCTTTTTTGTCTGAAGTGGTACTTCAAAAAGTTTGATAATCACAGTTCAAGTTATGCACAATGCAAAATTAGTTGAAGGTCAGTATGATTCATGGATATTCACTTTTATCTTGGCTCATAGGACCACGCTGTACACAGAAGAGACTGGGGTTCCTCAGATCCAACTAATCAATAATCAATCACACAGCAGCCAGATGAGGCAAAGCAGCATGCAGCGACTGCAGGGGGCTGAGCCAAGATGTCTGACACAGAGAAAACAACCATTATGTTCAATTAAAAACCTCAATGAAAACACTATCCGGTGAAAGACAGCATATTAAATTACACTTGACTGATACATCTATTACCAATAATAGCTTAATCAAAACAGAAATAAAAGATTATGGGAGGAGATTTATTTATTTATAGTCTTCTTACGCTCTGCTTCTGTTCAGGAAGCAGACAATCACCTGTTAATGAGACACAACACACTTATTATTGCTTTTTTAAACCCACTATATTTTGGGGCTTTTATGTATTATGCTACTGATCTTATAACCACAATATGTGCCCGTCCCAAGCCAAGATAAATGGAAAAACATCTAGATGGACTATTGATCTAACACATGCTAATACAAATACAAAAAGAGAGTTTATTTTAATTAAGTCTTAGAAGAGTGGTCATTTTTGCTAATTTTGTATCAAAACTGACTATTTTACAGCATAAAATCCCTGAGATCTTTCCAAATCCTCTGAAGTAGATGCCCTGAGAGCCTTGCAGGTGCAGTGAACCACTCCCAGTTGGAAATACATCTGGTTTTAATCCACAAAGTATCTAGTAAGTAGTGGAGACCTTGAGCGCGCTAGGAAGCCTGCAGCTGTATCCTCATCTTCAGTAACTTTTTAAGACTTTCACTGGTGCCACCAGGCCGGTATGACTTGATTAACCGTCTTTGAATACTTTATGGTATGGCATTGTTTTTCTTCCACCCTGTTGATAAGTGGAGATGGTGGCTTAATTCAAAAAGTAGCAATTACAATTTATATTACGCTTATATGAGGCAGTAGCATAACATTTCCAATAAGAGCAGTACAAATTAGGTTATATTGAGAGTACATATGTTTTGTATTTAACTCCATTCATATCCACAGTGATCTTCTGTTTTATATCTTACTAATTCATAGTCTTTCTGAGTAATTCTTAAGAGATTGTCTTGTAAGACCTGAATTAGCACATTCAATTCTCAGTCATGCACTAATCAGGAAGTGAAGAGGAAAATTGATGAGCCCGACATCGTCTATGTTTTATTTCAGACCATTTCTCACTGTTTCTGCACAATTTCCCTCCGTCATCATCATCATCATCCGTCGCACAAACGTTAATCACAATACTTCACACACAAGTCCGTGTTTATCATGTACTTGTGCTTTTGTGTGAAAAAGCAGTGTGAATGAGGACTCCAAACTTTTACTTCCTCATTGTTGTATTATGATCCTATTAAACCAGTGAATCTGACTGTAAGAGAGCTGCTGGAGTGGAGCTGGTAAATGAAAAGCAAATTGAAATGAACAAGGACAGTGTGTAGAAATGTTATATAACTGGGCAGATCAGAGAGACAGCTCTGAATGGTTGTGTAAGTATGTAGTGATTATTGAACTTTGATATGCATGAGTGTTGGTAATTGTGCATATGAGTGTACTGTTTTAGATATAAGAATGTGTATTTTTTAGTGGCTTGTAAATAATAATTGTTTATATACTGTATTATATTGTTCTCCCATCTCCCCCAAATCCCCAGGACAACGGATGGAAATTAGCATTTTGCTATAATCTGGTATGTTTACATTCATGCTGTATAAGCCTGTGTGTTAAACATGCACTGTCCTGCTCAAATAAATAAAAAAATACATAAATAAATTTTAAAAAGTATTGGTTTATACAGTAAATGTCAGTGTCATAGTTTGGTAGTGGTTGGGACCTATACCTTTTACCTGGATCCTTATGATGTACTGTAGTGTAGTGCAGAGTAACAAGAGTAAAATTGGATGGATGTTTGTCCTCCTGACAGTTCAGTTTGATTTCTTGAACCAATACATGAACTCACAATCCATAGTCACATACTGTAGTGATAGTGGGGATCTTTATACATAAACAAATAAACACAAAAACACATTCATACATTGGCGAGAAGGTGAAGTGTCTTGCCCAAGGACATAGCAGCAGTAATAATAGTGCCATCATGAATAAATAGTGACGATCA
Source organism: Philypnodon macrostomus (assembly GCA_036025475.1). Taxonomy (NCBI): domain Eukaryota; kingdom Metazoa; phylum Chordata; class Actinopteri; order Gobiiformes; family Eleotridae; genus Philypnodon; species Philypnodon macrostomus. Next base: position 969 of record JAVQKC010184652.1, on the reverse strand, counting down.
ATCAAATCAACTTATTTTATTTTATGTGTGCAATACTGCATCCTCACATGAACCCACAAACAGCCAACATCCAGCTTTTTACATATTTATTGTCAATTATGAGAAGTCATTAAGTCATTTCTACATTAAGATCATTTTAAAAACAGGTATAAAAGTACTTTTGCTATTTTTCTGCCAATAAGCCTGTGTTACTGTGCAGATACCAGTTGTACACTATATTACATTGCACAATGGAGACTTTTAAATGCTGGGAGCTGGGATTCCATGGCACAAATCAGGTTCACTAAAGCCCGATTAAAAAACCTTTGTGTTCCAGACGTCTCTATGCGATCTCTGTGTCTCGATCTCTTAAGCCATCTGCATAATGAGCCACTTTGAAGTCTTCGGATCAACTTTCAAAAACTCATCCACTTCTTTTGCTGTGGTTGGATATGACTGGACCCTATAGCTGCAACTTTGGGCTTTTGGTGGGGTACATCGTGGGCAGTGAGATATTGACATAAAATAAATCACACTCACATTCATTTTTTATGACATATTTAGATTTAGATCAATTCACGCTGTCTGTTGTCTGTTGTTTTGTCTGATTGTTGGTCTGTTTGTCTGATTGTTGGTCTGTTGTTTGTCTGATTGTTGGTCTGTTGTTTGTCTGATTGTTGGTCTGTTGTTTTGTCTGATTGTTGGTCTGTTGTTTGTCTGATTGTTGGTCTGTTTGTCTGATTGTCGGTCTGTTTGTCTGATTGTTGGTCTGTTGTTTGTCTGATTGTTGGTCTGTTGTTTGTCTGATTGTTGGTCTGTTGTTTGCCTGATTGTTGGTCTGTTGTTTGTCTGATTGTTGTTCTGTTGTTTGCCTGATTGTTGGTCTGTTGTTTGTCTGAGTGTTGGTCTGTTGTTTTGTCTGATTATTGGTCTGTAGTTTTGTCGGATTGTTGGTCTGTATGTGTGATTGGTGTTGTTTTTTATGTATTA
>JAVQKC010184622.1:0-15674 GCA_036025475.1 Philypnodon macrostomus | reverse complement strand
CCTGGTTTAGTCCTGATTTAGTCCTGGTTTAGTCCTGATTTAGTCCTGGTTTAGTCCTGATTTTGTGTTTTTTTCTGGCCAAGTTGGAGCTCTATGGTCTCTAGTCTGAATATATTTTCTTAAGTCTGTTTAGTCCTCATTCTGGCCATTTCAATCCAATGAAATGTTACTTACAAAGGCAAATATTTCTGTGCTGCGTTCATATTTTCTCTCCTTTTTTCCCGCCTCATACGCAGTGGTCTAAGCAGCATGCTCACTGTCCCGAAACATGATGAACCACTCAGCCCTTATGGGAATTTCTCCTCCCAGCCCGCAGCTAACGTCAGCTACATCTGTGTCTGTCAGTAGGTGCGGTGGCAGCAGCGGCAGCAGCAGCCTCTCACTTTCATTCCGCCTCAGCATGGCCAAAGAAGCAGAGCACCTCCTGCAGATCAGCGATAGGAAAAGTTTTGTTGTGGACTAAGCAAGGATGCAACTCAAGGATTCCTCTTCTCTTCTGAGGTGATCATTGTCTTGGATAGGTGGAAAGCCGGGAATGCTGACAATATATATTTTTTTTATCCAAGGAAAAGTCTTCTTACAGTCCCTTCTGGTATGTGAGAGTCAAGTCTAACCGCGTTTTAACCCAGCGCCACACTTGACCCCAAGACTTCCCGGGCAAAACAAAGGGATTAACGATGAACTTGGCTCTCCACTGGGGACGCAGCCTTCACTTGAGCGCAGCGCAGTGACATTTTGAAGAAGGAAAGTGTAAGTATATTTGTTTTTTTTGTACACATCTGTAGCATGTATTGTGTAACAATGGAAATGGGCAGTTTTATGATGAATAGGACCAAGGCTTGACCTGGATATAAGAGGCTAAGGGCGTCATGCGTGCACAAGTGCATGTCTGAGAAGGGCTTGGCATGTATTTTTAATGTTGCCTTTTACCGTAATGAAGGCAACAGAGAGTGTGCTGTGGCAATGATGTGTGTCATATGTTGTGCTTATTATAGAAAGCCTGCGTAAAGAACTATACATAAGACATGCATTTATGACATCAAAGCCCCTAGCAAAGACCCTAGTTGACATGTTATGGGATATTAACTATTACTATTATTAGTATTAGTATTAGTATTTTGTTTTGAGACATACTGTTAAGTGCTTTCATATTTCAAATTATATTATACATTTTGGAAAGACAGTCTATGGTTGTAGGTTGCACACATTTTTCTGTCTCTTAATGTGAATCCCAGACAGACTACACAGTGTTGACAATAGATTTGTGAAACTAAACCAGGTGACGATAGTTACTAACTAGAAGCCAAGGCAATTACGTCTCAATAGTAGTAAGATCCAGATGGTGATCCAGATCCACACCCAAAATCAACAATCTTTTGACGACATTTCTCAATCAGTGTGAAAGCTCTGCTCCTTTACCATCAGTAGTTCCTTTTCTTGGTCGACTTCAGAGATCCCCAAAAGCACTTTCTCAAAATACCTTCTTCCTTTCTCCGGAAAAACAATCAATATTTTTCCTCAAAGACCCGACCTCTTGTCATTCCTTTGATTAAGTGGAAGTAACAACACACAGAAGGATTAAGCCGTGAGGCATGATTTTAACAAGTCCACCTCAGTGAACTACGAACTGGTGAGGTGTTACAAAGACAGGAAATGAAAGGTGTTAGCAAACTACCGGACCAATTTGTCTAAAGCTATTTGCAATTAGACCTTTGGATTTATTTTGTGCTATTTTAACTATTTCTTTGATATAGGTCAGGCGCAAATGCACAAGGCTCATATTTCCTTTTTTTAGAGCAGATTTACACTTCATTAACAAACAGGAGACTTTTGGTTTGAGGAGCAAGCGCTTTGGGAGTAAGAAGTGATATATTCTTCTGTAATACATCATCAACTAGCATTCTTATTAACACTAGAGTTAATTTTACCCAGCAGTGCAAAATAAAGGTTCTCAAACTGTGGTAGAGGTGCCACTTATGGTACCAGGGCTTTGTCTACTGGTACTCAGGGGAATTTGCCATTTCAAGTCTTATTCAAGTTGTATTCCTGTAGTGATGTCACCAACTGCTTTGTTCTGGTTTAGACCTGATTTAGTCCTAGTTTATGCTTAGCTTAGTCCTGGTTTAGTTCTGGTGTAGCCCATGTGTAAAGCAATGCATTTTCAACAGAAATCTTTACACACATATCTACACTATAGCCCCAAGCCTAACCCTTATTACAAGCTGCTCAAACTGCATGTCCCCATATCACATCATAATATGATTTTAATGGCTGTTTTATCTAATAGGCATTTGCTTTAGCAGACTTTATGACCACCAACATTGACACACTGCTGAATAATTCAACCTGCATAATATTTACACACAACCCTCCTTCCTTCTCCTTCAGTGACTGATATGAGGAATAATTGGAGATTTGCTGAGTGCTACACATGCAGGAAACTCAAGCATGGGTCAGTGGGCAAGGACTCACCAAAAGACCTCAGCCCTCATTTGCACATCACACACAGTCACCAGGCGCTATGGCCTTTGCATGGTTTTGTGGCCTTCATTCTCTGACCATCTTTATCCCCCCCTCCAGACAAAGGCTATAAATGCACAGCTTTGCTCTTGCATTTCTGCTGTCTAAAGTAAAAAACTCAAATCCGTACAAAGGTTAGGTGTGGCTGGAAGCGAGGCGAGTCCGTGGCCAGATGCCAGAGAATCTGCAGGAAAACGGTCCACAACTTCCATATATAACTTTATAACATAGAATTTTAGCAATGTTAACCACTAAATCAATGGCTATATAATGTTTCTCTGAAGTTGGCCACGATCTAAGGGATACTCTTGATTTGCTACTGATTGCTGACGATGACCCAAGGGTGCAATATTTTTAACCGCATCATAAATTTAGCTTTTGTTCGTTTTGGTCTACACTGCATCTCAAACCATGTGCGTCATCTTCAATAAGAAGTCCACAAAGCAAGTCACAACTGGTACACTATTTATAGAGTTAACCCCACTTACACGGTTAAAAATGCTGCTCAGGTTTAGTTTAGAAGCTATTGTTGGTTCTCCGTTGTCCTACATGGAGAGGTCAGGTAGAAGGCATCTTGATGACTCACCAAGGCAGGAATAGCTTACGCTCCAAAGATTATTTTATTATTTTTGTGGCATTTTAGACCCACCAAAATGCTGGGCTTTGATTAATATTGTGTTGCATATACACTGTAGGATGGAAAGCGAGTACTAAGCTTCTAATTGGGTTTAGCATTGTCATAGTTCCTTCATACTATGTGAGAAGGAGTGATAAGATAAGATATGAAATGTCATTGAACTTCAATGAGGACACAGGTCCAGAGACTCCTGCAGTGACTGGAATGTTATTAGTGCTGGCCCCGGGGCAGCTATGACCAATGACGAGAGGAAAATGGTTTCAATTGTTGAAATAAACAAACCCAATTTGCCCAGACAAGACATTTCTACACGTTTGGTTCCCTGTCTCAACATTTTGTGATCCTAAAACATGTTCTACTATTGTGACTAAAACATATACAATAACTGAACCATATTATACTGTGAGAGTGGTGGGTCGGACACAGGGTAGTGGTCCGTAGGCGCCTCTGGAGTTCCATCATTTTGATTTGAGCGGGTGGCCTGACTACAATAGCAGTGCCATTGAGGTATTTCTAGATAGACAGTTTCTTTTTGGAGACAGTGAAGCAGGGAGTGAAAACTGGTTAGCTCGACTGACGATGTGGAACAGGACTACTGTGAGATTCAGAGTAAAGGCTGATTTTCTATTGTGTTACAGTGAATTCAGTAAGGCAAAAATAAAAGTTACATCTACAAATCAGTACATAGAATCTAGAGTCAAGAGTGCGATTTTATTCATACTTGCCAGACCCATTTATTTTATAGTGAAGTGGGTCTGCAACCTCTCATATTTATAATCAGTTATCACCTCATGTGGTCTTTAGTCAGCAATACTGTCCCCCTGGATTCGGAGGGGTTCTCAGTCTGTCCAAAAGTTCTTTAACCAGCCAACCATTAGTGTTTTTTCCATTCTAGCAGACTTCTATCTGTTTATTTGAGATAGTCCATATTAAAAAATGAATACCGATGCAAGAGTTGTACTCAGTTCTGTCCTCCTGTATACTACAACATTATTACACGTTTATAGCCGATTACCCACAATACTTATTTCTGTCAGCCTTTTATTCAGACCCTGTTCCATTTTATTTTCGGGCAGTTTTGTGCCCGGGGTATTGCTGTTAAAATTATGTATACACCACAGAACAACAGCAAAGAGTCAGTGAGCCTGAAAAGACCAATTCAAGTAGGGCGCAGATGCTCATTATTAAAACTCTAGCCTTTACTCTCACTGATTAATATTATATTATTATATTGCTGGATGACATGCTGCATTTAAATTTCCAATCAAATATTTAATTTCAATCAGTAATGCATGCTGTATTTCCATTGTATAGAATCAGTTGGGTTGATATAATGCAAACACTTACCTAATGTTATCTAATGCTATTAACATAAAGCCATGGATTTTAAGAAGTTAATCAAATTATGTAATGACCTGGATTTTTGTAATACACCACAGATGTTTTGAGAGACTGCCTAAACCGCCCCATATGGGTATACTCACAAGTGCTTAATCTAATTGTGCAAACCACTCCAAGAGAATTGCTTGATTATATTTTTTGGAGCATATAAAAGACAAATACAAATGAAGCAAGGCTCTTGTAAAGCCATTATAATTCTATTAGTTATTGTGATGGTAATTATATGGATAATAGTGTTTTCTCAGGCTTATTCTCGCTTGTATTGCTTGTGAATTGGTGCAGAATTGTCGCCATCTGGTGGTGCATATAGACAATGATGGTGTTCAAACTTTTCAGTAAACAATATATAACAATGTTCAAGATTACCGTGAACCAGTTTATACAGAACTAAAGCATTTTTTCTTTAATAACACCACTATGGTACATGCATTTAAAATTCTTCTGATTTCTATTAATTCAAACTAAATTTGGGCAAAACAAACAATGACCAACCTTACAACCCACTTCATCAAGCAAGTGTATTCATTGTTTTCTGTCGTGCATGTTAAATCAAGCATCAGAATCAAGTGGAAATGGGATTTAAATTATGAGAGAGGGGAAAGTTGGAGGCACTCAAAAGTACACAAGTATCCGAGTCTTTTATTATAACATGAACTCTGAAGCATTTGACAGCAACGTGTCTTCTTCAGGGCATAGTGAGTGAATACACCGGCTGATACTTATTATATACCCAAACAGGTCACGTGATGTGTATACAGGTGACCTCAGTCATAACATATATATTATCAAACATTGTTACAATTTACAACAAATGTGTACAAATTTCAAATGTATGTTAAACGTTTATAGTAGAGGGCAATAATGACAATACAACTGTAAGATACTGCATACAAATTCTAAACAGTAACAGTAAGCATAGTTATCATCATTAAGACTCAAGATGTCACATTAGGTAATAATCAAAGATATAATCACAATAGGAGGCAAACCAGAAATAATAAAGGGCCAAAAATAGTTACTGATGCCTGGTCTAAAAATGTCAAAGGAGATGGTATCCGGTCACAAGAAGGGAGAAAATCTATTTCTTAATTTTAGCCCGGGAATAGGTGATTTATATTACTCTGAGCATAATGTGGTTGTGGTGCCAGTAGGAATGTTCTAATCATGGCCACGGGTAATATCTTTGCTAGTGCCATGCCATGTCTGTTTTAACACATTCTTTCCTCCTTTTTTCAGATATTGTGTTAAAAATGATCGGCCCAGACCACCCTATCATATGTGAGCATCATTAAAGACCGGGACAATGGAGGGAGACAGCCCGCAGAACTCCACCGTAAACCGGACAATGGACGTCCAGCTGGTCACGCACAGTCTGTGGGAGGTCATCACTATAGCGACCGTTTCCGCAATCGTGAGCCTGATCACTATTGTTGGGAATGTCCTGGTCATGGTGTCTTTTAAAGTCAACAGCCAGCTAAAAACAGTTAACAATTACTACTTGTTAAGCTTGGCAGCGGCGGACCTCATTATTGGGGTTTTCTCAATGAACTTGTACACTTCTTATATCCTGATGGGTTATTGGGCACTCGGTAACCTCGCCTGCGATTTGTGGCTGGCTTTGGATTATGTCGCCAGCAATGCATCAGTCATGAACCTCTTGGTGATCAGTTTCGACAGGTACTTTTCCATCACACGACCCTTGACCTACAGAGCCAAAAGGACTCCTAAAAGAGCAGGGGTCATGATTGGTTTAGCTTGGCTGGTGTCTCTGATCCTCTGGGCACCACCAATCCTTTGTTGGCAGTATTTTGTTGGAAAAAGGACTGTCCCCGAAAGGCAATGCCAGATCCAGTTTTTCTCCGAACCTGTCATAACATTCGGAACGGCAATCGCAGCATTTTACATCCCGGTCTCTGTCATGACTATTTTGTATTGTCGGATATACAAGGAGACTGAAAAGAGAACAAAAGACCTTGCGGAGCTTCAAGGCGTTTCCTACCCAACGGATCATACCGTCAGCCAACCTCAAAAGACAATAATACGGTCTTGTTTTAGCTGTAAGTTAAGATCAAGCTCACAAGAGGGGAATCAAGCATCGTGGTCGTCATCAAGTAGAAGTACCGCTGTCAAGTCAACCACCACAACCAATGATGAGTGGTCCAAAGCCGACCAGCTCACTTCTTTCAATAGCTATGCGTCCTCTGATGATGAAGACAGACCAGTATCTCCCAAAGGATTCCAGCCTACATTTAGAAACCAAGCATGTGAGACGGGAAAGAGTGTAGCAGGGGAGAGTGAAAACGAACAGCTCAGCAGCTACGACGAGGACAGCTTCTTCCAAACACCACCAAAAAGCAACTCTCAGAAAAGTGGCAAATGCGTGTCTTACAAGTTCAAACCAGTGGCCAAAGACAATCACCAACCAGAGCATCAAAACAAAAATGGAGACTCCAAAAAACGGTTGAATTTCAGTTCGGCCGAATCAGTAAGTGCACCATCCAGTTCTTCAGTGTCCAAACCTATAGATGCAACACTTAAGAACCAGATCACAAAGAGGAAGAGGATGGTGTTGATCAAGGAGAGGAAGGCCGCACAGACACTAAGCGCCATTTTGTTAGCGTTTATCCTAACATGGACACCATACAATATAATGGTGCTAATTTCTACCTTCTGTTCAGACTGTATCCCTCTGTCCCTGTGGCATCTAGGCTATTGGCTGTGTTATGTAAACAGTACTGTCAACCCAATGTGCTACGCTCTGTGCAACAAGACTTTTCAAAAGACTTTCCGCATGCTTTTACTCTGTCAGTGGAAGAAGAAGAGGATAGAGGAGAAGCTCTACTGGTATGGACAGAACCCAGTGGTCAGCTCCAAACTGACATGAACTTGTGTACAAATAGTGTTTCTGCAGGCTTTAGTAGGCTATTTTATGTTGCTTTGAAGGCTCAGTGTTTCAAATGAAAACTATTGACCTATGCTGTACATAGGTTTTAGATATAACTATCAGTATTCCCAAAGTTGGAGAGTGAATACCATAAATCTTTACAGTGGTTCTCAACTGGTCTGATTGTGAGGCTAACATTATCTTTCTCGTTAGTGCTCGTGGTTGGCTGGCCTGTCCCAGCAACTATGGGAGGAAGGCAGGGTAAAACAGGGGACAATGGCCAATTAGTCCCATTTACAATCGTTGGATACATAATTCAACTCACTTCATCTAGTACATTTGTGTAGTTACATTAGAACTGTCCCAAAGCCTCTAGTTGAGAATCACTGGTTCAGTACACAGACGTTTGTGATTGCATTATGTGTTAAAAAGTCAACAAGTAAAAGTAATGGTAAAAATAATTACATCAATGTGATTAGTGAATACATGTTCAGATAGTCCATCTTAAAATGGACAGACCCTCATACAACAGACAGATGTACTGTATAATACTGTGTACTGTACTGTGTTCTTGTGAGGAGCTTTTTATATTAAAGGGCTACTGTGTATTGCGCTGTATGTTTGGTTCAAGATTGTAACTTTAAAATCCAAGCCTTGATATATGTGCCATTGTGTCGTTTATCAAATATACAATACTTTCAGTATTCACAGTTTTCTTCCATTTTTACGTCATACTGTTGTTTAATTTGAATGAATTCTTCTTCTCTCACTGATCACCATCTTAACTGTCATAATGTACAATATTATGTTCCACTCCATCCTCAGGTCACTTGTTTTCTGTATCACTGACCAGTAACATAGGGTTGTTTGTGAAATGTTCCTTTTATAAACCTGATCAAAATATATATTTTTCATTTTTTATTCAACAATGCTGTTGTAACCTTTGTAACCATACTTTTCATGGGAATGAAGAGACGCTTTCTGCTTTCTGTGCATTGACGTGCTGTGAAACCTAGAGCTAAAACAATGCTTTTTTTGTACAGTGTTTTTTTTTTTTTTTAATTTCCTGTGACCATTGCCCATGCTTTTATTAATAAAATGTGGTTAGTCCACATACCTACCTAATTTTGTATATGTGGTATTGATTGTTTGCCTGTGTTGCACAGTAACTGACTTGGAGACTTGATAGGATGACCACAGTTTTATGTGAACTCTGTCTATACTTCATGGGTTGACTTCTTGCTCCCTTATACAAACAAACACAAGTGCATATTGCCCAAAAATATAAATATGACAGTCCCTATGAGTTTTTATCATTTTAGTTTGTTTCAGTGTATGTTTAATATTTCAAAAAGTTTCAAACCCATAATATATCTCATCATTGTTTGCAAAACATCATATAAAGTTCTTATTTATCAAAAGATAACTGCAGTGCAGTATTAGTCATAATAAATAAGATGCCATTTGAAAGTCGTGTTCTTAGAGTTCATCCTTCCTGCAGTCCCCACTCTGAACCAGTTTCAATGTGTCTGATGGCTTCACCATCATCCATGCATACTTGCAGAGGCGCTCCTTGTTGCAGTCCTTCTGCCAGTAGATGACATTTCTACGGTTAAGGTTAGCTCCAGCACAGGCGTCATACCACCAGCCGCCCCCAGCCACGCCCTGAAACTCCAGCTTGGCACAGTTTTGGAAGTAGTTGTCATTGTCTCTATCTTTAGTGGTGAATCTCTGGTTGTCATGGAGATAGTTTTCTGTATCCAGGGTCAGAGCATCCTCAGCTGTCCCCTGAAACAAACCCAGTCTCAGTCTGTAGCCTGAAGCCTCGTCTTCCACCAGGACAGGGTCATACTCCCCTGTTTTAGTCACAGCATCTTTGTCCACGAGCTTCACTCCCAGTTTGTATCGTCCTGGTCCTCGTGTCAGCTGGTGGAGGTACTCATTCCCGAGCCAGTGATCCCCAGTGACTTGTCCAAACCCGTGCTTGTACTGGGCCCAGTAGCAGTCGAAGTTCACACTACTGTTCACTGTGATGTGTTGCACCACGGTCCAACCCCCCTCCTGCATGGCACAGTACGCTACAATGGGAGAGTCCCCTGGTTGAATCAGGTACACCCCATCTCTCAGCTGACCTGAAGACATCAGCAGCATCTCATGGCAGTCTCTGGGCAGCACTGGAGACATAATAATAATAATTACAAAATACAACAATTCCAGGAAAGTTTATTTACACTTTGCAGCCAGTTAATAAAAGTGTGATTACATTATTACTGTGGCAACATAACACACACCCCAGGTAAACATAAATGTATGAATTAATCGAAAGCCAAACAATTACGAATATTTTTTGCCTGTAAACACCAATTGCATCATTGCACATAGTAGTATACTGTTGACCCATGACCAGGAGGAACTGTATAATGTATAGGGTAATGCCAGATAAGATAAATGTAGATAATGCTATCATTAGGCTTGTGCATTCTATCACAAAGGTTCAGTAATGAAATGCTGGGATGTGGTTTAGTTTGGTTGGTAGAGCATGCGGTCCATATAAAGAGCTTATAATGCTATTCCCGGCATTGTGAGTTTGAATCCAAATCACAACAGTTTGCCAAAATTCACTCCCCGTATTCCTTTTTGATTACATGTCAACTGTGCTGTCAAATAAAGCCAAAAAGCCAAAAAATATATATCTAAAAAAGAAGCTGATCTTGATCACCATCGTTAACACACAAGATTCTAATGCAAAAAAATAATTAACATTTATAAACACAGACCTGAAGAAATAATCACCCATCACAAAACCAGAAGCACCCTATCTTGCAATGGTTAAAAAGCCAGACCTGAACTCAAACTGGGCACATTCTAGTTGGGAGGTAAATGCTATTGTTAGGTATGATTGGAGTTTTTGAGTACATGTGATTATTGTCTTTTAGGCATCACTATAATCAGTTAAGTCACAAAATGAATACAAGTATACAATGGTAAAGAGTCCACTAATACGTTTCCCTTTACTGACCACCTGTGACCTACCTTTGCATCTATTTTGAAATAGTACAAAATCTTTTTATGATTTTTGGATTAGGACAGTGTTACAAGTCAACACTAAAAACAAAAGTATTATAGTAAAAAAGTATACCTTTCATGCCCTGGTTCAGTACTGCATTCTGTTGTTCCTGGGGAAGCATTTTTAGGTTCTCAGCTTGAAGAACTCCAGTGACACGCAACAGCAGCTTCAGAAGAACTGCTACCAATAAGAAACACTTCATCTTTCACCCTGGTTTCCAATAAAACAATAATATACTGTAAGTATTATAACATTTTCATTGTACGTTTTGTATATAGGACAATCATAAAGGCTTACCTGTTATGGAGCCGCATGTATGAGGAAATCACTGTAAAAGAATGCTATGTCCACTAAATATAAAGTTCTAAATGCTATATAGGAGCTACTCTCTGGTCCGCTGAGTGAATTGAATTTCTCTGTGATTCTCCAATGCCTCGTCACAGCTGGACTTCAGCCTCAGGTTCACAACATAAAGCAGACACCAATCAGCTGCTTATCTGTGTCAGGCTAGATAAACCCACATGTAAACCACAGATAGGAGCCTGTATCTCACTTAAATCACTTCAATAGTGAATCAGGCTAAAGTCCAGCCAGGCTAACGTGAGCTCACTCTGAAAACTTCAATATACAAATGCCAGATAAAGTAAAGTGAATATTTTGATAAAGGCAGGTTTGGTTTTATATCCTGTTTACATCTTCAAAGAATGCCACACACTTGTAAAATTTAATTGTAATATATCTGAATTATTTATTGCACATTTTATATTTACAAAGGGTTCTAACATAATTAGCTAATATTGCAATTTCTTATATAATGCACATGTTATGCATATATAACAATTTCAGCCATGGCTCATCATTACCATGACAGCTGTGAAATAAATGAATCAATGACCTGTAAGAAAAAGAGGATGAAATTAAGATTGACAATATTCCAGGTCAAATCCAGGTGCTGTGTTTGTATATACCTTTGCAGAGTCCCTAGCTGGTCCTGGGACAGATTTTAATAAAGGTTCTTGATGCCACAATTCCAATAATTGTTGGTTAAAAATCTGAAAATTCCTGTCAGTGATGTAGTAACTATGTAGTTATTTAGATATTATCAGTACACGATACTGCAATACCACTTTGTTAATAACTTACTTATCCAATGAAGCTTTGGTTGATCCACTCAAGCCACTTTCTCTTAGCTCCTCCCACCAGTTTTTAAGCACTACATGTAGCCAAGTCAAACCAACTATAAGATATCTGAAATTAAACTGAATTATTTATTATATGCAAATCAACTGTATACTGCTAATGTTTATTTTATTTTTTATTTTATTCACTTTCAGCCTCTCTGTGTGCATGAGGCAGGCACAGACTGGACACTGACCAGTTATGTGCATGCCAAAACACATATATTTACTATAGAAATACAATATTGTACTCACTCTTCATAGGGATTACAGAGGACTTTCTTAACCATTGGAAAGAGGTCGACACAACAGCCAATAGAAATGGCTGAAGAGTGCTCATTGATACTGCAGGGAACATGATATTATAAATATGATTGAAAAAGTCAACATTACTCATTACTGTAAATGTTGTAGATGGTGACTGCTACCTTTTGCTCATCACTGGGAGGAAGTCCACAAATACACCAGAGTCTTGTATTCTGCAGAGGTAGAAAATATTAAGTATTTTGGATATTGCATTTGAAAATCTGACCTGGAAATGTACCTGAGGAAGTATGTGAGCAGCTCCCCTACATTTCTCTGCCAAAGAGTAAAAGCCACTTTAAGTCGCAGGTTTCTTCCAAAGAGAACATTTGTCATGGAGCTGTGATCTCTTGTAATCTGTATCAATGTATCAAAAAGTACTATTCAACATGAAAAAACTACTGATACTATTACTCTTACATTGCAAAGTATATGTTGATGAGCGCTCTCCCACCTTTGAAAGCAAACTATAATCGCTCTGCACAGGACCAGTTTGACCAGTTCTGTGTTTATCCTCAACATGGGACAGTTCCCAAGGATCCATAGCCAATATTTCCTGCTCCCGATCTGGCGTGCTGTCTATCTCATTCTCCTTGTTGGCAGTAAAGTGAGTCTTCTCTGACACTGGCAGCTTCTTCCGAGCCACAGTCAGACGATGGGTCTTCCTCTTACAAGACACCACCCGCTTCACCCTGCCAGAGCGGTTCACTGGAAGCCTGGGTGGAGTAAAAAGAGTAAATATCCTAGTCCAGAGAACAAAACCACAATGTTTCACAATGCACATACAGCCTACCTCTTTTTGGTGGACTCCTCATTCTTATATTTATCAGACTACAATCAAAAAAAAAATAATAAAAGTCACACATACAGAAAATATAATACAGAAAAATAATATGAAAAAAGATTATGATACTTACCCCTTTTTCATTCCGGTAGGTCACTTTGTAGTAGGACCTGTCTTGTTCATAATCAACATCTTCACTGTTAGACTCCATCTGTATGGCTGCAAAAAAATAATAACATATATAAAACACACATGAAACATATCAACAATGCAATTAAAAAGACCTTCCGTGCATTTCCTCACAAATTATCTTATTTTTACACCAAAAACTAGCAGGTGTCAGCGGTCTGTTCCTTCATCAACGGTGCGCTGAATCCCAAAACACCATTTCCCATAATTCACCTGCCTGTCTTGTTCATGTGACACATATAGGAAGTACACCAGAGGAAAACAAAAGTGAAGATGTGAGTTTTTTCTGTCTGCTTATTAAATTATTATTCATACTAATTATGTCGATATTATTTGCGCTGTTTTGTGAACTATATATTTAAATGTCAGAGAAATTGGCGACGCCATAAGTCATTATACGCCATAAATTAAAATCTATTGATAGCATGCCGAGCTAATTAATGCCATTCTAATCATACAAAGCTTTAGCCCCAGCTGTCAGAAAAGCTCAGATTTAACACTAGCAGGGTTAACGATATTGTTAGAATATAGATTTAATAGTACACATTTCTTTCCCCCTCGTGGTTATACTCACTGTTTTAAAAAGCCAGAGTAGATCACAGATTTAGTAAGAACTTCCTCCTTGGATGTCTTTCAGCTACTGGCAGGTTCTTAACCGACTATTTGAACAGATAATGCCCCTCAGTATCAGAGAATAAAGCGTTCTATTCATTAATGGGTCAGTGTGCTCCCTCTAGTGACCTCTAGTGACCAATAACCAAATAAACAAATCTTTTCTAGTTTTGATTGCAGTAAACGTGAACTTGAATAAACCACCGCCCTTATATTGTTGTTCCCCATCACTGAGCCATATCAGCTGTTTGCCGTTCTAGTTTATTGATGGACATGTCGAGGCTTGTGTGGACTCTCCTGTTGGATTTGACCTCACAGCAGCATCAGCACCTTTTACAAACACATCATCTATTTCTGTGCACAACTTGCTGACTGTGCTTTTGCTTTTGCAGTTTCATCATATGGATCAACTGTAGCTCACTGTAAAAACAAAACAAAAACAAAAGCCCTTCATTATAGAGTCCAAAACACTGTATTCCAAGTATTATGTGAGCCTCCCTTAAGCTGAGATAAGATGTCAGAGTCCACCATGTGATTGTGAATGTGAATATCATGTGACTGCAATAACAAAATGATTTTTAATGTTGTGGCTTTGTTGTATACATACAGACTACTGATAAAATGGTGCCTGTCTACGCTGCCTGTCTGTTGTTAAGTTTTGGTCCATTGCTGGTGGTCGGTGTTCCTCCCATATGGACCCAACCAGAACAGGTGCATCTTTCTTATCCAGGTAAAATAAGCAACGTCTTTTACTGCTGCTTTTACTTTAGTCTAGTGTGTATGTTTATCAGATCCCCATTAGCATCATTCTTCCTGGGGTCAGTTTATAGCAGACAAAATACAATACAATACATTTACAAGAGCTGAGCAAATCATTCAGGGAGAAATGGTCTAACGTAAACGACTTTTTATTATTTCTTCTGTATGCTCATGTTTTTAGAGAGAAATATGCCTTAATTCAAATAACTGGTGTGTTTGCTGTGCATTTGTGGATTTATATTGATTATAAATTGTAAACAATTGGTTTTTGTTTTTTTTTAATTCACATGCTTCTAAAAGACTTAAAATGCTTGTGGCATGGTCTTGCTTACACACTCTATCACATGACACACTATTCTGGTTTCTGTGCATCAGTGCCGGTGTACAAACAATTACACAATTCACACTGAATTTGAAGAATGAAAAGAGTCTTCGAAAGCACAGGGAGTTTTTGAAAGCCTAAAACTACTAGTGTATATTATACTATTTATTCTATTCTGTTGTTCTATGACATCATTGTACATTGTATGAAGCACACTCAATTTCATTCTTACTCTTAAATTACTATACTGAAGTGATATTTCACAGTATCCCATCAGATCAGTCCAAAGACTTTTCTAATATGTTTTCTTCACAGGAGTGCCAGGTTCAATGGAGGTGACCTGGAGCACCTTTAATAAAACAGACAGTATTGTCGAGTATGGACTTATGGGAGACCGGCACTTTGACATGTCTACCAAAGGCAACAGCACTTTATTTGTGGATTCAGGAGATGAGAAAAGGCACATGTACATCCACAGAGTCATTCTCACAGACCTCAAACCAGCTGCAACGTATGGTCAGTGCATAAGTGATGGATTAGTGGCTTATTTCTGTGTCAGAACAGCCTAAATTATTAATAGACTGTACTAACTTGCTGCCTATTTTAGTGTACCACTGTGGCAGCGATGAGGGCTGGAGTGATATGTTCTACTTTATGGCTCTGAATGACAGCGTCCACTTCAGCCCAAAGTTCGCCCTGTATGGTGACCTAGGCAACGAGAACCCGCAGTCTCTGGCCCGGCTACAGAAGGAGACCCAACAGGGAATGTATGATGTTATTCTACACATAGGTATGTTTCACAAACATGGAGCTTTTATAGTTTTACGACAACTAATCTAATCAGCTTTTAGATAATCCCACATTCTTTCCATTATGTGGATAAAAGTAGAAAAGAGTATGTTAACAATATTAGACAACTAGAACTGTAATATTGTTACTCAGTGATTTTCATGTACTGTAGTCATAATTGTCCTCATTTGACCTCCAGGAAATAATCAGCTAAATAGTCAATAGTAAT
>JAVQKC010184619.1:0-11541 GCA_036025475.1 Philypnodon macrostomus | reverse complement strand
TACCCAAATCAATACAGTTCGGCGTCTTTATGGTATGTACCTGTGTGCAAATGTTGAAACTGATCCGGCAATTCGTTTTTGAGTTATTGCGTTCACAGCTAGGATCTGCGGACGTGGACCGATGTGATTCCATAATATCGTTGTTTCGCCGATATAATTAGAGAAAACAGTAGGATTGAGAAGTCTGCATTATAGCAATTACTGTGAATGGAAGGTATCAACTGTAGTATGGACAACTTTGCTTTTTCTTTTCTTTTTAGCCATTGCCTCTCAGACGTTCCTGTGTGTCCTCTTCTCTCACACCAACTAACTTCACTGCATCTATAAATCTCCTCTTTGGGCATCCTCTAGGCTTCCTGTCTGACAGCTTCATCATTTTCTTCATCTTCATCATATTCTTCATCTTCTTCATCATCATTATCATCCTCTTCATACCATACATTTCTTAAATGTATAAAAGTCTCCAATAAGGAAGCATAGGTAAAATGCATAGTGCTTTTAAAGTTTACCCAAAGGCCCTCCATGTTCTATCTCAATATTTTCATGACTTTATGAACCATATAGCCCAGGATTATCAAGATCCCTATCATTTGATTATTCTATCCAATACCAAAATCTTTCTGTTTCGCTCTATAGGCATGACATGTTACTGCTCTTGCCCCACTGCCACAGCCCCTCCATTGGCTTCTGTTTGTCTTTGTTGCCCTTCGCTTGAGTTTCCCCTCTGCCAAAACACACAGCATGGGAGGAGCGCTCGTGGAATGCAGCTTTTTCTTCAAATAAAAACAAATAGAGTGTGCGTCCAGGCTGGCAGACAGGATGGGAATCGAGGAAATGTTTAGGGGGGGAGGTGAATAGTCTAGAATTTAAAAGGGCCTAAGGGGGGCTAGGGTAGTTTTATGGGCATCAGGGGGCCAATATTCAGCCAGGTGTAGTTGTGGAGCTGGAGAGGGAAGGGGTGATGACAGGAGTCAAAGAGAGAAACGCTGCCCGATGGAAAACATAGAGGCTGCCAACAGTGCGACACCAGGGATATTCACTGGAAAAAAAGATAATAAAAAAATCATCCTAACTGATACTCTGACCTCTTTATGTCAGTGCTGAACTACACTGACAGAAATAGTAAAAGATTAGTGTTGGGGATTTAAGGCAGGTTTAAGGCCTCAAATGAAACGGTGGGTTCTTTCCTAGTACTCCACCTACCTGACCAGTGTCCAAAGACATGCATGTGTTATGAAATTTGCTGACTCTACAGTAAATAGCACCTAGTGTATGAATGCAACAATAAATAATTAGTCCCCAAAGTGTCAGCCCTGTGACTAACTGGTTTTTGTCTAGGGTGTATCCAGCTCAAGTGATTAAATATTGCTTCTGGTGATAGGTTGAAATAAAAAAATCAATGCTTCCATTATCTCACTATCTTTCATTAAGTCCTTGTCATATCAATCACATTCAAGTCCCACAATGTGAATGCAAATGTGCCGCCTACATGAGCTT
Source organism: Philypnodon macrostomus (assembly GCA_036025475.1). NCBI lineage: Eukaryota > Metazoa > Chordata > Actinopteri > Gobiiformes > Eleotridae > Philypnodon > Philypnodon macrostomus. The sequence goes on along the minus strand of JAVQKC010184619.1, from coordinate 10,044 downwards.
CAACAGTGTATCCTGGGCCTAATTAATCTCTGCATTAGCACTCTCCATATATACTAATTAAACAGCTAAATCTCTGAGCTAAACAGAGCTCTTTGAACAGGCAGCACGAGGAGGGCCTATGTGAAGTGACAGAGGTGCCACGGTGAGACGCTGAGCTGATGCTGAACAGATGTTGGCTGCTTTGTGCTGGGGGAAGTCCAGGCTTCTGTTTGCTTTTGACAGACAATCGCTACACCTCGCCCAGTCACTCCGCAGCAGAGGCACGGGAGAGGATGGATTCAGCTTTGTGTGCAGTTTAAAGCTATAGCTATTTAGCAATTCTTGACAGTTGATTGTTAGTTTTGGGTTGTTGGTGGTGCATTGCTGATGAAGGTTATTTTAATCAAGTAAAAAAGGCCCAGTTTTATCAGTAGCATCTGTGAGACATTCACAAATAACAAAGAACATTTTGGTACATTAGTGAAAAGGCAACTGTGTGCATTTCCACAGCAAACAGTGTTAGAGATTACTTGCAGGATCCAAGAAGCAACCCAGCATGAAATTACATTACAGTGTAGCTTTCTATCAAATGTCACTGTTTGGCAGAAGAATAGTCTTGCTTACATGTCTTCCAACATTTGGGATTACAGGCTGATTTAACAGGAAGCAACCTATGACTTGTGTTCATGGCTCACAAGTGTAACCATCTTTTCACAGCATTTTTAGACAGTTACATGTGTGATGAGCATGAGTACGTACAGGACCATATATTGTCATTTTATGGTTACATTTTGTGTTGTATGTCCATTGTTGATATTGCATTGACTATGACTTTCCATTGACCAGACACATTGTTTGTCTTTTGCCCTAACTCCATGTAACCCTCTAAATTTATCTGAGCTTGGGACTGTTAAAATAGTTGCACTATGGCCCTTTAGGGAATCAGCCTACCTCACCAATAAAAGCTACAAAAATGATGACACATTATCAACATAGAAATAAATTAAACATTGTAAAATTACTTAATTCTGTAGACTAAGCAAACATCACAAATCACACCTGAACCAGTTTGTCAAATTGAAACAGAACTTAACGTATTTCTGAACTTATTTTAGCTTCTCCTTGACTTCTCTGTTAAGCCCTGCGATGTCCTCCACACTGGTCGCTCTGTGGTGGCGATCGAATATCCACGTCAGCTCCCATGCATTTCACTTCACGACTACCGTTTTCAGCTTAACCCCCTGTGAGACCTACCCGGGGAACAGCCCTGCCACTGTTCCCCACAGGCATGAATGGACCGCTCTGTCAGGAACCATAGAGCGGCGGACAGGCGGGGAGTTATTTGAGCGTCGGACACATCTGAATGTTTGTAAGGATAATCTGCTGGGAGTTGGATTCCTGACAGGAGCGAGGTGTTGATGTTTTGGGCTGGGCCGGGCTGGAGGTGCTGCTGGAGGAGGAACATCTGATAACCCAAACTGAAAAAGATGAACAGGAGAGCTTTTGTATCTGAAGTAATCTATATTCACCAACACTGCAGAAGTTAGGAGCAGGTAGAAGATGAAGAATATCCCGCTCACTGGAAGCATTTGTTACATGCTTGTCAATAAGGCTCCTATGCTAGGTGTGCAACATTGCTCTAGTTAAGCGTCTACATACAGTTACCACATTGTTAGTAGTATAGCACTCCCTTTTGGCACCTCATACTTGGACAACTGTTAGTGACAAGTAGGAAAAGGATTGGTTGCTCTGTTTGGGCAATGAGCAAATATTGGTGGCACTGTGGCAAAGTGGTTAGCAGCATGAAGGTCCTGGGTTTGATTTCTGGATTCAGTGAGGCTTTGCTGGTTGGAGTTTGCATACTCTGTTTAATTTAAATGTCAAATTTACTTGCACTTAAAGGGACTCTGGGTGCTGCATAGGTTTTTTTTTGTATTGTTCTTGACCGGTTGCTTCATATGGTATTTGAAAGGTGGATGAAATGCATACAAGTACAACACCAGGCATTATTGACAGCAGGATTCCACATGCAGAAGGTCAATTGACATAACTGCTAGAGGCGTTAAGAATAATAGTCAATTGGCCATGAAATAATTACTTTTGAGTATCTGATTTGTTGGTCTACGTCTTTTAGTTTCTATTGAAAGCCAACTTTTTGAATATCACACACAGTTATGCTATTTATTAGATTGTGTTAAGTCATTTTACATGGGCTCAAAAAGGAGTCGTACATTGTGGGATTGTTTTTACTCTCATTCCCCTCTGTTCCTCGTCATATTTTAAACCTCATATCCTGCCATCATATTTCCATCATAAAATAATAACTTTGTTGCGACCCAGGAAGCTGTTTATATCAACAAATAAAATGTGATGAAAGCATTCAAGACGCTGAGCTCATCCCCTGTGAGATTTCTTCTTCTCCTTCCAGCTTGATACTGAGCAGACCCCAGGATCCCATGTAAAGAAAATGACACGTATTAACCCTTCGCTGGCCTCTGCACTGATAAGGCCAGGGCTATCTATTGAGAGATCACAGTTTGAGGATATGAGCAAGCTTAGATGGTAGATGGTTGGGTTGATATTATGACAGCAGGTCGTTGGGAGGTGAGTTAGAGACATCATCAGCGTACAAGCCTAAAACATGCTGATAACGATAATGAATTTAACCAGGACAGGGCACATAGGGAGGCTGCAATCCCACTCGCTAACATTATCACTCATGCTGATTATTACATACAGGCTGGAGTCACGTTCCCATAATATTTACATGGTGAATTATAACATACAGTACTCCCAGTTCTTATGCATTGAAGTCATAGTTCAAGTGGAATGCTTGCCTTTGATGATAGTGGAAAATAGATGTTGGAATATCTTTAATGTCTCAACTAGATTTTGTTTACGGTGAAGATTGTCATTCATCCAGGTAGAGGTCATTCTGAAAGTTGAAAAAGGGCATCTGGACAACCTTGTCCAGATGTCCTTGTCCAGATGCCCTTTTTCAACTTTCAGAATAGATTTAGTTTAGTTTATGAAGGAACAACTGAGTACTCCAGAGAATAAGCTTGATTATTTGCTAAATACTTTAAGAGGTGAATCAAACTTTATTACCTACTCGGAGTTCACAAGACTTTGTTAAAATGCACTTTTGTACTAAACTAAAGTTGTCAATCTTTCAAATATTTATACAATTACTTGACACTTGCAGCAGCCTAAGCAAAGATGTCCGGCCAGTGGACTACATAAGTTTGTGCTCTTGTTTTTTTGCATTACCATTAGTGAGCGTGCTGGGTTTTAAAGTGATGGGAGATATAGTACATAGACAAAACCTAGGGCATATGTTTCATTAACCTTTCTATTTGAGGACATGCTTCCATAGAGGATGTATACCATCCATTTTGTTAACCAGTCCAAGACAATTCTGAAAAATGATCTCTTCAAGCAGCATCTTGTTTTATGTTATTTGAGGAGGATGAATAATTTTATCAAAGGTCAATCCTCAATATTTCAAATTAAAACAACTTTGATTTGACATCTCTAGAAAAATGTTAATATTTTTGTCAAGCATTTGATCTTCTGCAGTATCTGCAGAAGATTCCTAGCTGTAACAACCATATCATATGCACTATATCTTCCACGCTTCAAAAAGACAGTGCCATTTTATGAAGGTGAATCCCTCCATAAAACATTACCCACAAAGACGTCTTACATTCTGTTGGCATAACCTATGACTCTCAGCAGCTCACTCGAGACCCGATTTCCCCTCTACGTCTGCTTCAGCTTTGCACGGGCGCACCAACATGTCATCCGCCCGCAGAAAACCCCAAGATAGCCTGGTTGAAAAAGTGAGTTCGAGGTCACAACCTTGTTTTTGCAAAAGGTCTAATTCCCGAAATCTTTCAAATCCCGCTGGTTTTTGTGAGAGGTGTCTTATCTGGAATGACAGTCTAGACCTGGATATGTGAAGGTGGTGGGACTTGAAGGACCCGGAGATGACCTTTCGGAGCAACTAGGTCAGGAGAATCATCAGGATTAAGGTTTATTTATCCTGTCCACAAAGAGGCCTCGATAGGAACCAGACACTTCTTCCAGGCTTCCTAATCGTCAAGAATGTGTGAAAAAAACAGGGCTCACGTGGATAAATAATGCATGCAACTGATTTTCAACCATTAATTTTAAACAGATCGAGTTTTTGTAGGACATTTCAACCCTCAAGTCATTTTCATTTTTGTATAGAATAATGCAAGCAATGCAATTTTCTATCTTTTCTCTATTTGTTTAATTGTTATAATTGAGGATAAGTTGCATACATGTAATTAATATATTTCCCATTCCACTCAGAGTGCAAAAAGCAATTAAAGCACCAAGATTAATTTATAGCTCATGGTTTGAACTTCATTGGGACAAAATCAGGTCTAAACCATGAATTTACCAGGACCATACTATGTCTAAACAAGACCTGAAGCTGAATTCCCCAGGAATAAACCAGGTCAAATTGATCCCTTCCTACTAGAGACAAAAGATGAGTCTAAGAGTCGTGGTACCGACCTACATTGAGAACCACTGCATTATTATATTATATATATTATATCACACATTTTAGCAGCTTCTGTTTTGTATTAGGCTTTGTGTGTATTGTAATTAGACAGAATGCAGAATATTGTCCCTGTTTTCCTGTTAGATTTTTATACGCCTTTGGACACATGAGATTTTTATTATTAACATATTTTATTACATTCTTCTACCCTTTGAGTACATTACAGTTACTACATTAAAATTGTTCCTTCATGTCCATATGAGAATGCCCACAATAATGTATAATTTAGAGAATACGTAAATGAGAAATAATAAATCAATACTGAAATTTTGGATAAGTAAGAGATCAGTTTTCTGATTTCTCCCACTGCCATTTATGTCCATGAATGCAACTTCTTGATAGAAATTCATTCATTTTGTCTAGTAGAGACTTTTTTTGTCTTTATGTCTGTCTTGGCCTCATGTTTGTTCCTTCCTAGGCCCCCAACTGCGATTTGCAAATAACCCTTGATGTTTTTGACAGAAGTCTGTTCCATATGCTCAGTGCCAAAGCGACGGGGGGCGTCTCACGTTTGTAAAATTTTCATAAAGCAGGAGGCAGGAGCAGTTGGAGAGGAGTGGGACGTACCCTCCAGAGTGTGTCCTTATCAAACACAAAACAAACATGACCTGATACTGAGAACTTAAGAGGGGATACCACATTAGCAGATGGGATGAACTTAACCTTGGCTTTAGCCCCAGTAGAACGGCCAGTGCCACAGGCTATACTAGCTTTCTTTGGTCTTGTTTGGGAAATTATATAGACTACAATTACTGCTTACTTAGAAAGTTAGAAGATGTGGTGAGTAAGTAAGTTTAGTAGCAATGTATACATGGCTTTCTATGTGAACTTTGTATGTTCTTCCTGTGTCTTGGTGGGTTTTCTTCAGTCATTGTATTCCCCATCAACCCAAAAATATACAATAGGCAAATCCTCCAGCTAGGTCCTGATCTAGACAAGGGATCATTCACTGCCCCTGGCAGTGTTGCATTGGAAAAACGTATAAAAAGTATATCTCTTCTTAATTTAGTATGTAATATAATGCAAAACGTTAATAACATTCTTGGGCTGGTTACTATATACACATTACTGTAGTGGCCCTGCAATTAATTGGTGATCGCTCAACTCAAGGCTGCAAACATTAAAATGGCAAGTGGCAATAAATTAATTAGTCAAATGTATTTTACTAACTCTAATGTGAAGAGACTTTATATCATCTTATTTATCTTGCTCTCAAATATGTATTAGACATTTTATATCTTATCAAACATTCTTAGTAGGCCATTTATTCTGTCTTTGCAATATATCCAGCTTTAACACACACGCCGACCTAAAATGGTCAAAACATATCCCACATTCTTGCTGTCACACACACACTACACTTGATCATTTAACCCTCTTTGTGATTTAGCGTCCCTTTCGTTAGAGGTGATAATAAGCTTATAACTGTGCGGACGTTTTAAGGACCATAACAAACTGCAGAGACTGACCAAACCAGGAGACCAATATTTTTTCTTTCACATCACGTGGGCCTCTTGGCGCCGTAAAACCGTCAGGAGTAATGCCGCTCCAAAAGCCATACCACGCGGCCCTACACGCAACTTGTAAATCTCCCACTTGGAATTTCTCACATGACAACAAGCACGCCGCATTCCTGACATTCCCTCTGGATTACTGCAGTGGCCTGTCATTAGGAGAGGTCCAGAGCGATGACAAGAGGATTTAGCTTGCGTTTGATGTAACCTGTAAATATTTCCCCTGACACTGGGCTTTGGTAATGTAGGCTCCCCGCTTTGTGTCCTAGTAATCATTATTATTATCATTATGGGATCAGATTGCTAACAGTGGTTTGCAGACAGACAGTAAGAAGTCACATTCATTAGAGATTCTGACAATGAATTATGAAAATCTTTATTTTTAGGGTTCTTTCTTCATTTGATCCTTGAGGAGAATGTGATTTGAGAGCTCAGATGTCATGTGATCATGTGAGTTTGACTCCTACAATTGAAGTAGGTGAAGGTATAGCAAGATGTCTGTGGATGCCTTCAGCTCAGCTTTTCCCATCTGGGGTCACCACAGTAGATTATCTGACTGTTCGTGTGCCATGATTTGTAGGCCTATACTCAATTTGTTAACGTAAATTGAATGCCCTTTGTGACCCAACCCACACAAGGATTATCTGGTTTGTTACTCATCGTGGCATTCCACAAGCCTTAAAATGTCTTTGCTTTTTCTAGGAAGATGGATTATGCTCAATTTGACATTACCTGCTGTTTACCATAACTGAATCAATTTTGATTTTAACTCTGGATTAGGACTTAGGACAACTAAAAGCTGTTCTTGACATTTCAAGAGAACTTTGATGGAAAGTCACTTTCCATTCCCAAAGTCAAGAGTGCTGCGGCTCTCTTCAATATCCAAAAATTGTCCGTGCTCCCCCAAATCTAAAATCTTTATATGAAATACAAAACTAGATAATCTATTTCATCAAATTTCTCCCTGAAAACATTAGAAACAACACTCTCTAGTAACTTTAAATAGCTACAAAGTGATATTTCATTGATGATTGATTATTAATTTTAAGATTCATGGTTTCTGGGGACTTAGGGGCTCTGGGGGCCCCCCTGGAGGACCTTTACAGGGCACTAGTGGGCCCTGGAAAACACTTTGGGGACCACTACAAGTTTCCTACCACTTAAACCAAATTTGAAGGTTCCATCTTCCAAGAACTCACCTGAACCACCAACAATTGCTGATTCGAGATAGCCTACTTGTTAAATTATTACTGTTATTTTTCTTCAATTCTCCTTTTCAGTGAAAAAAAAATATGAATATGCTTTGAGCCACTCAGCGGACTGTACCACCAAAAAAGTAGTACAGCACATTAACCTCAGTCAACTTATTTATTTGATATTTGTGTAACAATAATACCTCAGTAATATAATCAACACTGTCCATGGATTTATGAATGTTATTCTTTATATTACCTTAAGTTTAATCTGTTTTGCGGGCTTCTCAAAATACCTCAACCAACACTTCATAAACAAAATTCCAATGTAAATTTACAATGTTTTCCTATGCCATTGATCCACTGCCATTTGAACCCACTGTAAATTTGTCTTGGTGCGTCTGGCTGAGTGCTAATGGATTTTCAGCTCGGCTCTTAGCGCTGTTGTGGCTACATGCTGTGCCACTCACTTTGGCTTTGGGGTAATTTTGTTAAGTCTATAATTGACAGGACTCCATGGACCTTTTGCCAGTTTTGTCAAAAATTATGACGTAAATTTGGAGTGAATGAAAAATAATAATAAAAAGGGTGGAATTGATTTGTTGTTGTGCATTTTGTGGCTAATGGTCACCCTTGCGTGCCCTTGACTGGCGACTCAATGGGACGCCTGGCCATTTTTGGGATTGGCACAAGGCTGGTGGTGATGGCTGTGCTGGAGTGGCCGCCTCAAATGTGAGATTATATAAGTGATAATTGCCCTGGCAGCAACAGTTGGACACTTAGAGGCGAGACAGAGTGTCGCACAAGCAGTTGGTCAAGGACAAAAATGAATAAGAGGGATAGGAGAAGTTAAAAGTGGGTGTCTGGAGGGGCTGGTGGGCAGGGTAAATATACTGTACTTACAATATAGGCATGTATGAAAAGGAGTTACTGATATGGTCTGTTTGAAAGTATATTTAATAAATGTAAAAAAATAAACCACTATTATTAAGATTCAGAGAACTTTCTCAAGTTGTAGTCACACAATTCCTCCTTCCAAAAAATTATTAAACATTCTTTCAATATTTTCAAAGCCTTCAGAACTTTTAAACTTAAGCATTATTAAATTTAAAAATTCATGTTTTCATGCATTAATTTTGCTATGTTTTTAGATAACATAAAGTGCATTTAATAGTAGGAGATACTTTGATACAAATGGCTGTTCCAGTAACCCATTTTTGACCCATTTTCTCATAAAAACACTACAGGGGTTCTTTGTAAAAATTCCAAAATTCCTTTCAACTATTGCTTTTTATTCTTCTTTGTCCAATTATTTAAATGTGCCAGCAGACACTCAATTTAGACTTATTTATAATGCATGATGTATGGGCGACTTCACACATAGATAGCGAGTGCAGTAATGTTCTCATAGACAGAGATGGGTGGCCTGGTGAACCCTTCCTGGGAATCTTCTTTATTCAATTACCCTGAGCTCCACATGACTGGGGTGTCCAGAATCAATGGAGAGCATCTGTCCCTCGGAGATAAGCGTTTACCCAAGAGATGTGTCATGAGCTGTCAAGTCAACGTACAATTAATTAGAGCTAGGACTAGACCTAAACCAGATGAATGTGGGTTAGAGGTATATGTCTGCTAGTCAGGCATATCTTCCAAATAAATATACAGAATTGGGAAGATGCTTTTCATGTTGTAGGAACTTGTCAAATTAAATGTTGATTTAGCAACCACAAGAATGCCATGTAATTTGTGATACCAGTGGCAAACCATCATGTGCATCAAGGGATGTAGATTTTGGATGTTATTATTGATGTTGCTATGCATGTAGTTGTTCGGACATATATTTCTGTAATGTATTAATTTCACACAGAAATATAATACATTGACTAAAGGGCATTAATATATTATTCATATCGGTTTATAAAGATGGCTATGTGTAAACAGTCCTATTAGAACCTTGAATAAAAATGTGTCAAATTTGAGTAATGATTCCTTTAATTTAGTCCTTCTTTGGCCTTGTTTTAGTCCTTGTTAAGTCTTAAGTTTGGATTTACCTCTTAAAAACGTTCTGCTTCATTCAACTTGCATCAAAATATCACATAGTTATAGATTATTGAAAGTTGTTCTCATCTATTGTCCTTGGCAAAGTTGCACACATTGCTATTGTACCTATAGCCTATGTCACATTTGATGATTTTCTGCACTTAAAAAAAATAAACTGCACCATATCAATGAATGCCACAAGGTTTACAACTATATTTTCTGCTGCATCTATCACACAAACAGTAATCTTGTGTTATTTCACCTCCTGGGGAATACCAAAAACACATTAATGACTCTTGCTGATAGTTGGCCTATTTTCCTGCTAGCGTCCTGTCTGTTTCTTACACCACTGAAAGGCAGATCATCAGAGCAGAGCCAGACCATGTGTTTTCTCCATCTTACTTTTACTGTGAGCTCACAGGCAGTAGACAGTAGCACAGGTTTGGAGTGAGGGCTATTCCCTGTTGACATTACGCAGCTGCTGTAACTGGGCCAGCTCTTAGAAGCACTCCAGAGGTGCTCCTGGAGTTACACTGTAGAGACATAAACTAAATGGATTTATCGCACCTTTTAAAATACTCCTGCTTTGCTAACAATGGAAATAATGCTTAAAGTGGAGCTAACCCCCCTGTAAGAGGCTAACTCCGCCCCCAGACAATTTTTCAAAAATTCCACAAAAATGGGCAGGGCCGAAGACACAGAGGGGTACGCCCAAGTGTGCGGG
>JAVQKC010184608.1:0-11398 GCA_036025475.1 Philypnodon macrostomus | reverse complement strand
CTCTTGCACCAAGATGCCCCTCCCCTTTCTTTTTCTCTTGCACCGAGATGCCCCTCCCTTTCTTCTTCTCTTGCACCAAGGCGCCCTTCCCTTTCTTCTTCTCTTGCACGGAGATGCCCCTCCCCTTTCTTCTTCTCTTGCACCGAGATGCCACTCCCCTTTCTTCTTCTCTTGCACCGAGATGCCACTCCCCTTCTACCTTCTCTATTAGCATGGAGGCAGATCTCCCTTCTGATTGATGCTCTCGCAGCAGCTTTGGGGATCTTAGGATGATAGCGAGTATCAGTTTAGATCTCCAATTACTTCAAGGTTTGCTCCTGCAGTCTTCCCATCATCGCTGGGACAAGAACTAGGTTGTCAGTATTTCCCCAAACCGACAACTATTCCAAGGTTTTCTATTTATCTAAAACTAGTTAAATATAGAGAACTTGGTTATCTGAAGTTAACGACAACACACAACAAAACCCGCCTCTCCTGTTTGATGCCTATAAATAAAATCCGGCACAGCCCATTGTTCTTTTGTTTTATCGTGACCCGCCATTAGCCTTCTCTATGTCAATCATGTACAGAGGGTGAACCATGTTTGATGCCTGAGAGCTCATTACCTTTGGAAAGCCCCACACCGACAACTATTCTGAGGTTTTCTATTTCTCTTAGTTTGTGTTTGATGTATTAAGTGGGTCAAACTAGTTAATACTATTGTATATACGGCAACATGTAAATTAGCCAAATAGGAAAAACTAACTAAGATGCAAAAATACAATTAGTGACCACATTGATTTAAGAGGTGAGAGAAATGCACTCTCTTGATGCAGGTAGGTATGGTTGTAAATGAGAAGTGGACATGGGGGACAGGGGGCTGTATCATCAGTTGTTGAGGCAGTCTTCAACACTACAGTCTTGTTCAGTGACAGTATTCGTGTAGCAGCATTAACAGAAGAAAATGGCTCCCTTGGCAGCTTTAGAGATAATAAAGAAGTGGCTCTGTAATTATAGTGCAATATATTCCATCACTAATGCGTATGTTTATGGTCTTTATGGCCGATTGTAATGACACAATGCTGTTCCAGGATAAAGACAGTTGGCGTACAGGAACAAATTTATAGTTTGGATAATAAAATTTATAGTTCAGATAAATCCAATATCAACAACAGCTCTATACGCAATTAAAAAACACTAGCTAAGGTTTGTGGTGCTATGGTCATAAAGTTATATTTACTCATAACCGACAGCTATTGTAGATTCATGAAATGAGCCACACTGAATAAATATGCTACTAAAAGATATAGATACATGTCTTTTATTTGCTTGCCTGGTATTTATGTTTTTTTATGTTATGTATTTTTTAATCAGACTGGCTAAACACCTTACCTTGAGACTGCCATAAAGGTAGGATAAATAATATTGTTAGCAACACTGACATATACTGGTCTTGAACCCCTTAAAATGACATGCTTTATCACTCATAGTACGTGTTTGTATATCTATTTAAATGATTCACCTAAAAGTGAAATGTGTTTCTTCACATTTTTATTTAGTAGACACTTCAACTCACTGTATCCATGTTGCAATTTTTCTTCCCAGAAACATTGATTTCTGAGTCAATTTCTTTGCTCTTAGTCCATCCCATTGAGATGGCACTGAGGCAAGACTTAAGTAGACAGAGAATTTTGTAAAGGTCAATACAGTGAAGCCGTTTTATCATTTAAACATTAATCTTCTATAGTCAGTGAATGAGTGTTAAAAAAAGAAAGATGGTTTTGATATGAGATGTGTTTGGACCTGGCCAAGCTCTTTTTTCTGTGTTTTTAGAGCATAACTCTGATATATATTTTGATTTTTTTTTTTAAGTTCTCTTTTTACAGCCAATACTTTCATCCCAATATTGTATTTAAATTAGTCTGGTTACCACTTCTTTTTAAGTAAATGTGTTATTATTCTGTTAGTGTTCTTTGTGCACTGCAGGGCCTACTCGTACAGTTCATTTGATTTCATCCTTGGGATTTTTTATATTGAATGACCCTTTATCTCTGTACAATACACTGTAGGTCACTGTGTACTACTAAATAATCCATTTGTTATGATTTATATAAAACAAGGACAAACAGATTTTGCAGCAGTCAAAGAAAGGTAACTCTGATACCTGCCTGGAACACATGATGGTGTATTGATTCAGGTATTGTTCTGTCACCAGACACTGTCATTGTACCTCTTGTTGAATAACTGTTTGACAAAAAAAAAAAAAAAAACTCACAGCAATACCTGTTCAGGACAATAGCAAGAACTTTGAATGCTACTGTTTTTCTGTGTTTTTACTAGATACAATTAGTTATCTGGAGTTATGACCTCAATTTACTGTTCTTAGGTGAGATGGGCTTCTGCTTATTCAAGAAATGTACACTCATAGAATGTGATGGCATGGGCAGGAACCTTTGCCTCACCTGGGCGTGACCCTCTGACTCTGCCTGGGCCTGAATCACAGCAGCCATGTTCAAGGGGAGGTTTATGTTATTTACTGTTTATTTAGTTATCCAGCGGGTTTGTTAGATATTAAGTTTGAATTTCCTAGTATTGTTTCTTCAGTTAATTTGCTAATTCTAACCCCCATATTTAATCTTATTTACTTTATTGTCTAATGTCTCGTTGTGTAGTCTTTGTTACCCCCATGTGTGTCCTGGTCTGATCCGCCAGTTTAAAAACTCTCACTGTTTGTTCCTTGTTAGGTTAGTTGTCTTATGTTCTGTCTGGTTACGTTGGGAGTTGAATTTAGTTAACCGTTGACATTTTTTGACCTCTTTTACCGGCCCAATATTTGTATATTTTTTACTTTATTTCAATTGGCTAAATAAAAGCCAATTTTCTTCAAGTTTGTGTCGTGTGTCTACCTGTCGGTCCATTACATTAGAACGAGAGGGAACACGCAAATGGTGATCTGTGCTAAACTGACGTCCATTGCAGCCACCATCTTTGAACATTCTGCTTAGCACTTTGCAGAGCCATTAAAATAAGAATTGTGCCAGACTATAGAACAAGGACTCGGGACAAGGGATAAACACAAACTAGTTAGCTTGCAGTCACAAGATGGCAGTCTGAAAAGCCAAGGCAGTGATTACTATGTCTCCTCTAGTGATTTTATCTCTATGTTTATACCAGAAGTGCTGCTAACTGGATACTGTCTTTTAAGCCTTTGTTCTGTAAACACTGAAAATAGCTACAAAAAAAGTAGTTGCCCACTAATGTAATTTCGTAGCTATCTAGCTCATGTCCTTCCCAGCACCTATAAAGGTTGTGCTCATTGTCATCAGACCTACATGGAAACAGGTTTAAAATGATGTTATTAAAACATGACACACAAATGGCCTCATGGGGTTATTCTGAGCAAAAGTCACCCCGCACTCTGTAATGTCAAATCTAAATATATACCTCCAATCTCTTTCAATTTAGAGGTGCAGGTCCTTTGTCTTATTGAGCTATTAAACCTGATGGGGCATTTCCCTGCAGACCTGAGCACTTTTATGTCAAGTAGTTTTTATAGTGCAACAAAGATTCTTACTTCATGGTTTGTGCCCGAACAATGATAATAGATTTCAAGGAGTGTAATTCCTGGCAGCATTGTATGCATCTAGCCTCAGATAGAGTGTGTCTTTAGTACCTTATTGGCATTGGCATAGACAAAACAGGAACTATATTGGGTGCAGCAACATTACTCAGAGCAATTAAAGTTGTAGTCCGGAGGTTTCCTAAAATAAAAAACTGTTGTCCCCGACAGCAAGGTGTATATCGGGGAAACGGCTCCATACGTCTGCCACAACTGTCACCAACGGGCACCTTAATCAGACATTGTGTGATTTCTAAGGGTTTTAATATTGTTAATGAGTAATTAAGAGGCCTCGCCCCCAAACCATGACAAACATGGGAAGGGTCTATTTGACTTTTTTGATGTTTGTGATGTTTTTTTTTGCCAAATTTAGTTGAGTTCCCTAAAACTACATTCTTCTACATTCTTCTTTCAGTCTTTAGGTGGCACTTTAGAGGTAATCTACAGGATTAATAGCTCAATTAAAGTGCTTTAGTTTTTAATTAAGTTAATTTAATTAGTTAATTAATTAATTAATTGTCATTAATCGTAGAAGAACCAAACCCAATACTTTTTTAGTTATTGTGTTCACAGTTTAAGGGCATTAATTAATTAATTAATTAATTAATTAATATTTATCATAGAAGTACCAAAATCAATCCAGTTTGGCGTCTTTATGATATGTACCTGTGTGTAACACTTCCGGCAATTAGTTTTTGAGTTATTTCATTCAAATGTAGGATCTGTGGATGCAGGCACGGGCATGGACACAGATCAACGATATCATAGAACAGGGTCAGATAAAGCATTTTTTAAATCTTCGATAATGCTGAACCAAAACAGAGCAAGGGGAATAAATACATTAAATTTTACTGCAATTATGAATTAACCCAAAATAGCTTTTAACCCAAACTTTTGTTGTATAGTTTAGAATGTCTTTGTAAATACAAAATGTAGTTTGATCTTATATTCTTTTGGATCCATCTGTCCTCTTTCCTCATTGGCAACATGACGTCTGTGTCACACATGCTCCTTGACCCTCTACAGCCACACAATATATACTGTATATTCAGTATATATAGGATGTGTGTGACCGGGTCTCTGCAGATCTGGGCCTGTCAATCTGTCAGCTCCCGGGGTTTCCAAACAACTCAACACAAGCTTTCTCTGAGACAAGCTACAAGACAATTCATCACTTTTGTCTATGCGTCTTCTGGGATGTCAGTTTTGAGCCCAAATGTCATGTTCACAGAAAACATGAAACTGATCCCAATGAGGACAACGGCAAAGATTTGGTGTCACCGTGTCTAATGCCTGGCGCTAATTATAGTTTTGGTGGAAATTGATTGTTTGTGGAATGGTGCGTTGTGAAGGACACTTGAGGCTTAGAGGCAGCCTGCTAATTAGGACTAAATTGTGTTAGCACAACAACAACACTGACCCTTTAGAGCGCGCTTGCTCATTTGCACATGCAGCTACGGGTTTCCTTCGAGATACAGCTACAAACACTAAAACATGATTCCTTGTGTAAACATGTGGAGGTAGAAGTGTGACCTTATTGATGTGGTGCAGGGTTAAGACCCTCTCACGGTCTTGGCTGCTCCTGATGACTTAACTCCAGTCTTTTACCTGTAGTAATGTAATGTAAGCATCATTCATGTGAACTTAAGTTATTGTACATACTCTAGATTTGAAAACAAAACAAAACTGTTGGACAAATAGCTTATATTTTGATCGATAAAAGTAAATAACTGAAATTGTATATTTGTAAGTAGAAAGTGCAGATGGCTGGTGCTATTAAGTGAAAAGTACTCCATGAAACGGTACAATAACAGCTGTGTGGCTTTAAACAAGGTACATCCTATGCAATGGCAATGACAATTTACTCTTACACTGATTAATTGTGTGTGTGTCCCCCAATAGATGCTTGTCTTTGGATGGTGAAAGGAACACAGAAAACACACACACACACATACATACATACAGTGGAGTATATAACGCTGAATATCTAAATATGGATTCTTGAAGAGCATTAAAGTGCCAGTAGCAAAAAGCATATGTTCATTTGCATTTACTGTGTGTTAGTAAGAGCTTTAGGTTTTGCCCAGGTGGTAATGCTGGTGCCCCCAGGGTGTCATTTTAAGTCTACATTGATGGTATGGATATGTGAATGCCTTGCAAAACAAATTTAAATTATGATATGGTCAGCAAAACTGGATATGTGTTTTAGAGCTGTTCATTACTCTCTGACATCTGTTGTCTGTGGTATGTTGGTGTGTTTCTGGGTTGTGTCAGGCCCGAAAGAGTGCAAATGTGATTACAGTTAATACATTTTATTCTTCATGAGTCTAATCAAGCTACTATGGGCTTCAAGTGGGGTACACCCTGAACATTGGTTGTAGGACTGGAACAGACACATACACATGCACCCATTCACTCATATACAGTATATACATATTTACCAGGGGCATTTCAGAGTCACCATGCATAATTCATTGAAGACTGCATGTATTGAATACAAACTAAGTAATATTTCCACACCTCCCCAAATTAGTCCAGCAGTTAATATTTCAACTTAATTTCTCAGACATATTGTGGGTTTTTGTGAGGTTACCTTTTAAGTGCAGATCTCTGACCTGAGTTGTGTCGAGCCAGTGACCTCTGAATCTGAGGGCATTAAACTGAACTGTGTCAAGAGAAACAGTAAGGAGGCCGTTTTATTGGAGAAGTTTGCTAAATGTATAATAAATAACTCTATACAAATCAATTACTTTTTTTTTTTTTTTACATTTATTTGCACATATTTAAAAACTCATCATGATATACATTTGCAAGTGGAGCCCAAATCAGCCCCGGGTCACTAATTTTGATGTTTACATTCATTTGCTTTGAGAGGCAGAAGCAGTGATGGGAGATTTATCGCCTCTTAAATAAGGATGTGATGTTAGTTGATTTGAAACTGTTTAATTAGACTTTGCTAATTTGGCAGCATTCTTTACGCGTGAATGTAAATCCGTGACACAAATGCTTTACATTCACTATGAAACAACATTGGTTGGTTTTATTGTTGTGTCAATTTATGAATATCTTTGATGTCTGAATCCATTTTGTGGAATAAATTCACTTGCTTTGAAGTGACTGAATTACATTGAAGTGCAGCCAACTGATCGAAGAATTAGCGAGAGTACTAGCACAGACGGCCTATACGCTCTGAGCTGCTCTGTCACTATCAGGCTAAATTTAGCCATCACAAACCAAGTAGTCCCACAACAGTCGCATGGCTCACACCATCTGCTTACAGACTCTCCCCTATACACCAACACACCTGAAGGTTCAGTGCTAGCCCTTGGTCACCACACAGTCCAGTGCAGACTTTTATGGCAAAATCATTTTTCCAGAATATTATTCCAGAATTTTAATGCAGAATTTAGTGTTCGGTGAGAGACAGATGTACAACACACAATGCCATCTAATACAATGGCTTTATGAAAAAATAAAAAATACATATATATATATATATATATATATGTGTGTGTGTGTGTGTGTGTGTGTGTGTGTGTATTGACTCGTAATAAATTTTCCTGCTATTTCACAAGAGAAATCAACCTGTAAACTTTTTCTATGACAGTTTTTCTTTCAAAGCTTCTGTTGGACTGTACTCTCTCATCATGTGCCTCTACCACAAAGAAGGCCCTGTAGAGGTAGTATTTAGGGCCCAGAGAGCTTTGTTTCCCCTTTAAAGATCGGAGCATTGGGGTGAGAATGACAGCGCTGTTGTCCTTGCCAGCATGCAGCCTATTAGAGTGGCAGCCTGACAGTGCAGCCTAGTGGTAAAAGAACACTGCCTCACACATGAACACACACCGCAGATCAGAGCACAAACCAGGGATACGCCATTGCACATTTGTACACAATTGGGTTTTTTCTTAAGTAGCCTAGATGTTGCTTTGACGAGCATGGTCTTATGTTTGAATTACTTTTAATTTTTAACTTTAAAATTAAACTTTTAATACATTAAATTACATTCAATGTATTGGGCTGGACTTCCTGTGAAGTGATTATAACAGCAAACTTTAGAGATTCTAAGTTTAGGTTCAACAACAACAACTGTATATTTGTAGAATAACTGTATAATTTTGGCACATTTTTACATTATAGTATTTCCTTCCAAATATTTGACATCGGATTTATACTTTATGTAGACCAATGTATTTATTTGTTAAAATATGTAAATTGTAAATATGTAAAAGTAAAAGGCAGTATAAAATGGTTCATGGAATAAATCAGTTATTTTCAATTTTATTTTGAATGACTAATCTGGTTACCATATTATACATTTTCCATATTACCAAATCATACCATATTATCAATATTCAAATTAACTATGTACTAGTGCTAACTTTTGTTCAAATGTTTTTATAAGACATTTGCGACTAGTGTTTGGGTGCCTCTTATTACGATGCTGCACATAGGCACAAGGCTCCTCTTTACATGCCGTCCTGAGCCACACAGAAAGCCCTGTGTCCCGGCCTGAACAGAGGAGGGGGCCTTGGCACTAACAGCGCTCCCTGAATTTGGCCGCATCTTCAGCGGGCCAGCTGCATGTGTGCTTCTCCTAAATAATCAGGGACATCACATACTTTATAAACACATACTAATATTATGGCTTCCACAGTGAGAAAAACTAAAGAGCTGTGTCTGTGCGTGCGCTGGGACAGGGCGCAGCAGTGACTGACACCGGTGTTGTCCTGGCTGCACCATACAGTTCTAAGCTGGGAAATAAAAAGAGAGAGAAAAAAGTAAACAAAAAAGGTATATGTATATGTCAGTTACTGCAAGTAACAATACATAGCAATAACAAAAAAAGTTTATTACATATAATTATTAGTATGACTAAATAACAAATCATATTTATTATCGATTTACAAAAGTGATTATTATTTAAAATGATATATTATACAGTATAAAGGACACTTCTATAACTTTATCCTATAACTTTATAACTATATTTATGATTGTTGCTTTTACTAATACAAAATCACATTTTAGCAGCTAAACAACCACATGTAAAAATACAAATTAAATTAATTACATTTAGAAAGTCATCACATTTTTTTTCAGCTCAAGACCAAAAACAAACTAAACTGATTTTTAAATAATATTTTAAGATTGAAAAAAAAAAAGAAAATAGAAAATAATTATGCTACATTTCTTCTTCAATAACATTATCAATAATCTCATAATCATCAGCATTGACTTTAGTTATCATATTAATAGTTATTATATTTCACTAAAGTACCTGAGTGTGTTGCATTGTGGGAAGAGGTGCACGGATGAGGACACTGTTATGTGTTTTCCTTTGGACTCGATCAGTGGTCACTGTCCATGAATAACACTCGTAGCCTTGAACATAATGACTTTGTGGATATGAGACAAATCGATAAGTGATCATTGTCCTGAAGCCTCGCAGACACACTGTTCTTTTATCGGATCAGTAGTCGGAGATTTGCCAATGGGCAGGAGAAAGGAGAACAAGCATCCAATGACAAATGATGGGAAAGCAGAGTGAGCCTGTAAGCATAATGATAATGAAAGGTTATACCTGCCCCAGCCAGGGTGAAACACATTTAGAAGTTATACAGACACAGACCAGGACCTCAGCTCAACATGACATGACATCTGTGCCATTGAGTTAGACTTTTTTTTTTCTTTTTCTCAAGTTACATCAGAAATCTCTAGTGAGTTTAGAAAGTGGTTCAACCTCTGTTTTGCTGGGAAAATAAAAAGCTGCCTTTAGTTTACTGAGGCAACCAGGTCTACAGGCATTTACTGTATGTCGCATTTTAAAGAAAAAAATACTAAAACTAATCTGACATACAGTATATTTCTTTAAAATCTGATAATTGCATGTAAACAACAGCTAAATGAACATGGATTACACCACAAATCCCTCTCTAATTTAATCACATTTGAAGCTGCCAGAAAACCTATTTTACCTGATCTTAGGTTGTAGGCAAAACTGCAGTATCCCAAAATATTTAAATTTGTATAGCCCCATATCACAACAAAGATGCCTCAGAGGGCTTCACAAAAATAGATGTAAGTAAACAACAAACAAGGTCATTGTAAAAAAACAAACCAAGATAATGCACTGTAGTGAAAGCTTTGTCTTGTATGATACAGTTTGTACTAATGATTTTGATTTTTTCAGTTTGGACTTACTATTTAATCAACCCATTGAAGTATGTGAAGTAAACAAATACTACAAGATGAGTTTGAGGATTTTTTAAACACTTACCAAGTAGCGCCGTGGCTTGCTGCGCTGTAATTGGCTGCGGACACTTTGACAGACGAGCTGGCCCCTCCCCCTCTGGCAGCCTCTTTAAAGTGAATGTATGTATGTATGTGTGTGTGCCACCGAGCCACGGCAGACTGAAGCTGAAGCCAACCCCAATGAACGCCCCGCTCTGATGCTGCGCACACACACTCCTCACGCACACACACACCTCACGCACACACACACCACACGCACCTCGCCGCTTGCTGCACCCGCTCTCCATTCAAGCCCGGGACTCCGAGGAGGAAGCAGGAGCGGTATAGGAGGAGATTGAAGCCGCGCGGGAGAGTGAGGGGGTAAGAGGGGTGAGAGGGACGCCACCATGGCTTCGGATCCGGGGCTCGCTGCCATGCTGCTCTGGACTATATCTCTACACACTGTGGGTGCCGCGGCAACCAACGCAAACGAAGGTAAGTGCGTGTGCTCATTTGCATACAACCTGACAGCCGGGATTAAGTTTTTGACTGACAGAGATCCTGCAAGACAAAACTCGGGGAGCTGCCAAAGTTTGCTCCTCACCAGAAAACTCAATGCTGCTTTTTGATATGGTCTTTTTAAAGATGCATGCGTTCAGATCATTTTCACCAAACAGCTCAAATAAGGGCCAGTGTGTTGTGTGAGGTTGTAAATCCGTGGTCCATACTTTACTTTAAAACAGCTCTATTGAAGTTGTAAATATTCAGTTTAATTCACATGACTCATTTAAAAGTGAAAAGGGCCATGGAAAGTACCTAAAAAAGTCCTTGAATTTGACCTCGAAAAAAGCTTAGATGCTCCCATTACCCCGGTTGTGCTGAAGCCTTTGTACATTCAAGTTTGAGTTTATGCCAGACTTAAGACTTTTTTTGCACTGGACTTTATCTTGCTCCGGTGACATAGTTTTGTCACAGTGGTCATAAGTTTTCAATTTAGGGGATATTTCTAAATTGACTTGCTATCTGATACGTTAATAAGATGTATTATGACATCTGTAATCTGTAATCTGTAATCTGTAAAATATTTTGGGTCATAAAAGTTGTTGTCGTAGTGACTTGCGTACACGCTGCTGTCTGTCCAGAATTTTAATGAAAGTCTGCACCATTTTTCTTTTCACCTCCATGTTGTTTCGGAAAAGATACAATTTCAAATCACGATATTAAATCATGAGTTAATTTGTTATTAAAAAGGCCTTCAAAACATAAACAACACACAGAGATTAGACTCTTTTCATGGATGTGCTCACTTAACCTACTCTGATCCGGACTTGGCCTGTGTCATCCTTTGGTTTTTAGTGTCAATACAGCTGTTTCAATTTAGCAGTATATTATATTAAATCAATACTGTATTTTCATTTCGGATTTGTAATAGTTAACCTTAGTACATTTATATGCAACATTTAATTAATTATACAGAATTATATTTAATTAGAGATGTTGATTACATTAGACATGTACTAGTCTCATTAGTCATTTGGCTAATTGTCTGAGTAATAATAATATGACTCA
>JAVQKC010184603.1:0-24087 GCA_036025475.1 Philypnodon macrostomus | reverse complement strand
AAGATGTACCAAACTCAATCCAGTTCTGCATCTTCATTATATGTACCTGTGTGCAACAGTTGAAAAAGATCCAGCAAAGACTTTTTGAGTTATTGCGTTCACAGTTTTGGCCCGTTATTAATTAATTACTCAATTAATATTCATCGAAGAAGTACCGAAAACGATACAGTTTGGCGTCTTTATGGTATGCACCTGTGTGCAAATGTTGAAACTGATCCGGCAATTTGTTTTTGAGTTATCGCGTTCACAGCTAGGATCTGCGGGCGCGGGCGCGGGCGCGGACGCGGACGAACACCGACGTGATTCCATAATATCGGCGACACGCTGTTTTCGCCGATATAATTATACATACTATACATGTTTTAATTATGAAGAAAGTAAGTGACAGAACGTGGACATTGTGATAATAACATTACATTGTTATTATGCCTCCTAACTCGCAAACAAATTAGACACTACTTCTGACGAGTCTTCACCCAGGCTCTGACATTAGGACAAAGTGAAGATTTATTTATTGTGAAAGTCCATATTATTAAGTCTCACATTTTGTACAGTGTTTTAGATGCTCTGACCCACACAATGTGGCTCTTGTATCTCAATATTTCCGAATACTTGCCAATTCTAATTCACCTGATCCACTGACAAGGATTATGAAGAAAATAAAGTTTGGTCGATTGGTTGACCAGAGGCAAGAAACAGGTTAGACGATGAGAGATTCAGGACTAAAGCCACGCCACACAACAGCTAGGACAATTGGGCCATTGAACAATAAACTGTGACGTCTATATTTTTCTATTATTATCTGTGTATAGAGGCAGGTGGACATTCAAGTTGGTTTTGCGGCTAAACAAAGACGTCTAGCTCTAAATATAGAAGACCCATATGGGCCGGAAACCCAAGTCAAAGAAAGCTGCTGAACTAGGATAAATGTATTCTCTGTACCGGTAATTGTCTGGTATTTTTTATGTTGCTGTGACTTTGTATAAAACAATATATATAAATGTAAATCAAAATTAATTGCATATTTTTATAATTATTTTTTTTATTATCAAACAGCATCTCTTCATACCAGTCCCAAACATTTTCACAGTAATGTGTTCTTCAGGAAGCAGCGCAAACAAGGAAACACATGTTATTTTTAGTATTTAGCCCCTGTAAATACACAAATATTACTTAAAGCTGTAGTCTGGAGCTTTCATTAATTAACAAACTAAAGCGTTACGAAAATGCTTGAACAATAAATGTAGAGCTTGACTTAAGTCCCTCCCACTGGTCTCCACAGCAACATCAGATCAGTGTTTGTGAGCTACTACACCACTCAAAACTCAAAAATATTACTATTGGTCAAATTTGATGTAGAGGCCAGGGGAAGGACTACAGAAGATGACCTACTTTTACATCATAGAACAGGGAACTTTTAAGCATTTTTAAAGAATTTCTAATTTCAGAAAATCTCCATACTACAGATTTAAAACATAAAGAGACATGTCTGGTGCTAAATCGTGAAGCTAACCACAGTGACATTGAACATAAATGACTCATAATGTACACAGAACAGGACTAAAGTGGATGATAAATATAGACTGTGCCATGTGTAGGTAATGAATAATTCTTGTACACATTCAGAAGAGATGAGGATGACCTTTATAAAGACAAACACAGTGCTCCTCCTTTTGCTTCTTTATTCACAGCGGTATGTCCGGAGCATGTTGTACAAGCCAGAAGAAGAATGAGAAATGTTCTTCAAGAAATCAGAGAACCATAGTTACATTAAAGCACATGTCCTGCCTGTCAGCTCAATAGAAATGAGTAATGATTGAATACTGACAACCAGATGAAATTATGTTATGTTAAAACTTTGTGTGTTTTTGTCTGTCTCCTAAATCCCAATTGAATGAATTCAAAAGTCAAAGCTCAGTATTACAAAAACTGGAGAAGGAATAAACAAACTTCAGAACTCAACTTTGACATAATGTATACCATTGAGCAGAGCATTACTTACAAATACAACTGCCAGTAGTGATCTTGATACTTGATGTCACATATCTGATCAATTATGCACCGATAACATATAACTTCCTCTAAAATTATGACTATGGTGCTATGTTTGGAGGAGGAAGCATAATCTCTTCATTTTTTATTTACACACACTCATGTGTGTACATACAAGCCTTTTTCAAAAGTGTGTTCATTGTCATTATGACTAGAGCTACATAACATAGACAATAACTATACAAAAAAAGGTTGAATAATCTGAATGGGTCACTTCACTGAAACTGTCTCTAGTGGTTGTAATGTGAGCTTCTCTAAGTGAACCGTTTTCTCTTTAACCTCTCCCATAATGATGTTCAGATTGCAGAGGTTTCGATCTCCGCCTTGCTGGTGTTGGCTTACAAATGCATGATATACATTTCATATATTTTAAAAAAGGCATAACAAACAAAGAAACAAACCAATATAAGTAAGAATTTTGAGCCATTTAACCCTTTGGTAAATAGCTTTCAGAAATGTCCCATGTATTTAGTTCATGTAACCACAGTTGTGCTTTATGCTAATCCCAGACAGACTAAAAAGACATTTTCAAATCAAGTATGTGGACCTAAAGCAGCCAAGGAAATGAGCATACAATTACAATTACAATGGTGACTCAGTGAGTGGAGAACATCAGAGTACGCACACCTTTGAATCTGTGTTGCACCAGCCCTACACTGAAGCCTATCAGTGGTATCATCAGTGGCTGCTAACCACCCACATAGTTGTGACCTGGTTCTGAGTACTATGTGGTCCACTGCTGCAGAGGCATCAGGAAATACATACCCAAAAATATCAGATGAGATTATATTTACTGCTTTTGTTATCATGGTACTTATGATGTGATTACCTCTAATCGATATTAACTAGAGGCAGAGGAAGGTATTGGTTCTGCATCATAACAGCAAGCACATGTGTCCAACCATAAACTCAGACCTACTAGTACAAACTACAATAAATTGTATTGAAACCAAAAAGTATCATTGTTCTTTTAATGACAGCTAGCAGACTAAGAAACCAACAAATGCTGGCAAAACACAATCTTCTTATACTGTACTGCTTTATCTATGGCAGGAGATATAGCGTAGTTAAAAACCACACTTTACACAAAAGAATAGCCGATTGCTGGACAATTAACATTTTGAATGATATTTTAAAGTGTAGCTGTTTACTTTTTATTAACTTTGAAGACTCCAGACAGGCTGTCTGATCCCAGGTCAGTGAAAGCATTGCAAAGGGCCAGGGGTCAGATTTGTTATGGCAACTTCTGACAAGAACATAAATAAGGAAACAAGAGCAAGTCCTACTTTGTGATACACAAGTCATTCCAGTTTAAGGTGGACTGAGGAATCACTTTGATGACATCCCCATCTGCAGTCAAACTTCAAACAGTTCACTGAACCATCGGTTGCATCATTTTAAACTTATAAAACCAGTGAATTAAGGTTTTTTATATCAAAGAAATACAGAGGACTTTCCTTTGCTGTTGCTGATCTATGCTTCAGCTCTGAACATAACGAGACTGAGCTGTTTGGTCCTCACCCTCAGAGACTGATTAAAGAGTGCACTCTCCACATCTTCAATAGACACTGCTTTCTATTTTTTTTCAGTTTGTATCAGTGCAGCATTCACAAAATTATAGTCTGCTGCATCCTCTGGTCTGTGATGTAACAGTTTGTGTGAGAGAGTGTGAGAGTGACTGTGGCCGTATGCTCGAATCCTAATGACGGGATTGAATGGCTGCGACTGCTGTTGCCATAGAGACCGGAGCCATGGATATGTGAGGAGGGAAATGGGAGGAGAGCTGGAGGTGTAGAGAAAGGAGAAGTCAATATAGGCAACACTTTTTGGTTTTCTTACGGTTTGAAATAAAATATGAGATTTGTTAAGTTAGTGTGCACACTGGCAGGGCAGTTAGTGCAGTTGGTACAGTTAGTTTAGTACAGTTACTGCTGTTAGTGCAGTTAGTACAAAAAATCTGTCTGGGTGGTGTCTGCATGTCCCATTCTCCCCGGGTACTCTAGCTTCCCTCCAAAGACACTGTGAGAATGAACATTACAGTAAATGATTGTAATTTCAACTGTACTCTCTCAACCATATAGACACCATCATTGTTGTTCATGTTTGTGTGTTCATGCTTGTAGGTTTCAGCCACAGACCGTTGAGTATTAGATTTACTTGGAACAGGATCAAAATAGGATGAGTAATTTTGTAATGCTGTAGAGTTGCTATAGCCAGGTATACCAGCACCTTGGTATACCAGTCTAGGCCCTTGCTCATAGCAAATAATTTCTCGGCGATTATGCAGACGTCGGACAATCTTATCACAAGCCGTTTACGAGCCACAGTGGCATGTGTTTGTGGGCCGTGTCATGTAGAAATGCTGCTGTGTGTGTGGCTTATCAGTGTCATGTCTAGCGTTTCTATCGGTTTCCTTTACATCGATAAACTCTGCCCTTTAAAATTAATGCAATCAACAGTTATCTGGCCAGGCTTATTGACATTTAAAAACAAAACAATGTTTTCCTAGTAAATCCAATTCTTATTAGATTAGATTCTTATTTACATTTTTAAGTTTTATAAGGAAAGTGTTCTCCCTACACTACCCGCTGCTGCAGAAAAAGCCTCATCTCTGCTTGCATCATAGTTATATCTGTTATTGTGTAAATGGTGGTAGCATTTATACACACACACACACACACACACAAACACAATATATTGACTATTGTTAAGCCCTTACCTGACTGTGATAGTATACACAGGCAGTTGCAGTGTACAATTCGCTGAACTCAAAAAACAGTCTTCTCACCATCCCCATTTGAATAGCATTTACATCACAGGCAGATGATGAGATAGCAGCTTGTGTTTTGCATTGGTCATCTAGGCCTTTTACCAGGAACATGACACAATGGACCGAGATAGACACCTGCATGCATGTCGAATGCATTGTAAATTGCTATAGGCTTGGGGTTAAAAGCTATACAAATGTGTTGAATGATGGTGCAATGGTTGGGCTGAATTTTAATGCCACTGACTTTGTGCCTGTTCTTCACTTATGTGGCCAATGTAATTTGATTTTTGGACCATAACTATACAGACCTGACCTAGATTTTCGAGGAAAGGTGATGTTTTCATGAAAACATTAGCATCAGTTAGCTCAGAGAGTGAAACAGCAGCCATCATCAGGTCATGATTTCATCTTCACTGCTTGTTCTCTACTCACTTTTTGTTTTTTGGTTTGGAAAGACCAGAGCATTTACAGGAAGCTAGTGGCCATCTTAATGAATAATTCAAAAGCCTGAAAAAGACCACCATGTGACAGCATTCTGAACTGCCTGAACAGACAGAACCTGAAGTCAAGTACCTAAGATCCCAATTATAGAGTTTTCATTAAATTAAATCCCCTTGTGTAGTAAAGGGCTGAACTGTTTCTCCACACAGAATAATAATGCATTCATGTGGTAGTTCTACAAATTATGACTTATTAATCATCATTGTATCAACAAATATAATAGTCTCCCAATTAACTTACAAAATCCCATACCACAAAGTCAGAAAAAACATCCCTTACACTGGCTCAGAACCTGTTGGTTTTACTGGTAAAATAATGAGGGAGTATTGCTCTAAATTCTAGATTCCATGTTAGTGCCAATTGATTTCTCCACCTGTGTGTTTGTACTGAATGCGTTTCTTAATGTTTCTGGTAATTAAGTCTGGCAGGGGTGGGGCAGCAGGTACAGGAAGTGCAGCAGGGAGGAGACACGGGGAATGTCTGCTCATGGTCAATTATTTAACACAATGGACTTTCACACCTGTAGACCAGGCGCACAATGTAATGTAGCAGTGTGGCCTTTCAGCGGCCTTCCTGAGTAACACGAGGCGTTCGGCGTTTAGCGAGAAGTATTTTTAACCCGTGCATGACTGACATTCAACCACAGAGGAAAACCATGGAGGAAACACTTTATAGAGAGAGATAGAGAGCGATAGAGAGAGATAGAGAGATATAGAGAGATATAGAGAGAGCGATAGAGATAGATAGAGAGATATAGAGAGATATATAGAGATAGATAGAGAGATATAGAGAGATATATAGAGATAGAGAGAGCGATAGAGATAGAGAGATAGATAGAGGAGAGAGATAGATAGAGGAGAGAGATAGATAGAGGAGAAAGAGAGAGAGAGAGCAGGAGAGAGAGCAAGAGAGAGAAGAGAAAGAGAGAGAGCAAGAGAGAGAAGAGAAAGTGAGAGAGAAGAGAAAGAGAGAGCGAGAGAGAAGAGAAAGAGAGAGAGAAAGAGAGAGCGAGAGAGAGAAAGAGAAAGAGAAAGAGAAAGAGAGAGAAAGAGACAGAGAGAGAAAGATAGAGGTGGATAGATAGAGAGGAGAAAGAGAGAGAGGAGAAAGAGAGAGATAGAGAGATAGATGGATAGATATAGAGAGATAGATATAGATATATAGAGATAGAGAGAGATAGAGAGAGAGAGATATGGTGGAAATGTGAAGTCAAAAAGTGGAGTTACAAGTGCAAAAATGATAATTATAGTTCCATTGTAATTGTGCATGATTGTACCCACCTGATTCTACTAATTAACAATAACAAAACTAGGTATCTATATAAACAACTATGGGTTTGAACAATTTAATTAACTACTATTTGTATATGTTTTACTTACACTACATGCATGTCTTTAGGCAGTAAGAGGAAACAGACACAGTTACACAGTCAAAAATCATACAATATAGATGTTTCCACTGATGCCCCAACACATTCTAACCAGCATATTATTAGCCATTAATGTCACTGTTAGTGCTAAAAAAGATACAACAAACAAACCAAGTCCTCAGTGATCCCAGTAGCTACAGTGACTGTGTATGCTGTGCTATTTTCCATAATAACTGGTCACATAAAGACTTCAAAACCAAACCACAGCACTCCCTCTTATTTCAGCAGCATCTTTCCCCGACAAGAGAGGAATTCAAAAACACTTTCTATTTCTTCTTATTCCCCATCAAATCTTGTTTAGAAGTTCATCCACAGATCATCATAAAGAGTAGCGATCGTAAATGCATTATAGCCTACATCAAGCTTTCTCATCAATGCGCCTGACAGGATAAACCAGAGGGATCCAGAATATGGCTTTGCTGCTGATCTAAAAATGAGTAATGCTCTGAACATTATTATTGTTAAATGAATTTTTAAATGATGGAAGTTAATGGATCTCAATAATGGGCAGTCCATATATATTTTATATCTCATATATTAGTGTGTGGTTGGGTATGTGGCTCAAGTATGGCCTTCTACACAGACCAGCAGAAGCATCCATCTTGGCTTTTACTGGAAAATCCTGAGTCGGTTTTATGCAAATGCAGGAGAGCTGCACTTGACCTACATTTTGTTCCCATATCTCGAGGTCTAATGGAGAACGAGGATCACAGAAAGCTGGGAGCAAAGGAAATCAAATGGACCATATCATAAACGATAATAAGCTAGCAATAAGGAAGAGTGGTGCGCACAAATGTATTCCTTGAACTCCTTCACTTTTCTCATTATGGGGTCACGGGTGCCTAGAGCCAACCCCTGCAATGATGTGAGCTACACCAGGATAGTTAACAGTTAGTTGCAGGGCTGACACAGAAACATGCAACAACTATTCACTAGTGTCAATAGAGTTACTAATTCTCCGAACACATGCATGTCTTTGCACAGTAAAAGGAAGCACAGACGCTCGAAAAGAACTCACAGTAACACAGGGAGTACATGCAGACTCCACCTAAGACTGAAGGTCAACTGGCCCAAGAATCACAGTCACTCCTTACGTTGAAAATAACGTTCGTTCTATTCTCATTTACTTTTCGCAAATTCCAAAACTAGCAACAAACTGACAAATGTTTTTCAGGATATGTGAGAACTGAACTCTTCATGAAATCCATCTGAAACATTTCTCCAAAGCCTGCTTCCTCATAAAAAACTCTCAGATGGAAAACACACATCCCACTTTTCTTTTTACACAGAGACAAATTCCACACAAATGA
This sequence comes from Philypnodon macrostomus, assembly GCA_036025475.1. Taxonomy (NCBI): domain Eukaryota; kingdom Metazoa; phylum Chordata; class Actinopteri; order Gobiiformes; family Eleotridae; genus Philypnodon; species Philypnodon macrostomus. The sequence goes on along the minus strand of JAVQKC010184603.1, from coordinate 16,025 downwards.
CTGAGCCGGTTCAGGCCTTTTCTGTCTGCAGCACTGGCAAAGAAGAAAGAGCACAGGGCAAATATGTGCTCTGGCCATGGTCTGGAGAAAGACACAGAACAACAACAGAAGATAACTGTTTGATGAGGGACAAAAGACAGGATGAGGTCAGACATACATGGGAAACTCTAATGAAATGCTTATTCAAGTCTCCATCCCAGGATTTACAATAAAGCAATAATCTCAGCAAAAAAATATACCGTATTTTCTGCACTATAAGGCGAACTTAAAAGCCTTTAAAGAAAATTCAGTATTTTCAGAATTCTAAAGATGAACGGTTGAACAAATGTATGGATATAGCAGTATCAGATAAAACAATAGCTGTCTTGGGAAGAATTAAATTGATTCTCAATCATAATAACTACACTTGTACAGTAAAGAAATCTGTATCAAATCACAAACTTCTGTTGCAATAAATACAGTTCAAATGTATGAGCTGAGAAGGGGATTATGTTAAGTGTCTGGACTAAACTTGTAGCTGGATTTAGTCAGGCAGGATTACAGCAGGAAACAGGAGTGTGGCCAAGGTCTGAGGCTGAGATGCCCCACGGCCTACATCCAAACATCTGCCAAGAATGGAGGCTTTCCCCTGGTCCTTCAATTGTGTGGATGTACTTGGTTTAGACATGCAGGGGTAAGCAGTCAAGGCATCGGGGGATGTAGGGATTTTTGTTAGGAACTCCTTCTGTAAGTGCTCATTATATTAGATAAAACATATGACTCCGTGCCAATGCTGTATGTAAATGCATAGGCCTTGTCGTCTGTGGGGCTATGATACAAACATATCTTTAAAAGAGCAAGAACTGACGCCATATAAGAAAATAAAATGAATTGAATATCACTTTGCTTCATGCTGTTGGCTGTGTTGTTATATTACCCATAAAATAACTACAAATAAATCAAATGTTGGTACAGAAGACAGTAAAGTCTGAAGTAAGATCATAAGGAACAGCACTATGCACTAGGGCTGGTGCAATGTGGATCGGGCAGTGGTCGAAGGAGGAAGTTCCCTTAGACTGCTGCCTCCGCGACCCGGTTTCGGACAAGCGGAAGGAAATGGATGGATGGACTATCCACTCATTGGTCACTTTATTAGTTACACCTGTTCTATTGCTTGTTAACACAATTAGCTATAGATGGCATGCATTTTCACATACAGAGGATTTGAAGATGAACTTGAGCATCAGAATAGGGAAGAAGAGGCTTTTAAGTGACTTTGACAGTGGCATGATTGTTAGTGGGTCTGTTGAGAACCATCTCTGAAGCAGCAGACAGCACCACACTGGGGTCACTTTATAAGGACAGTGTCTACCTAATAAAGTGGCCAGTAAGTGTATTTTCACTCAACCCTTAAATGAAAACACCTAAAACTAAATGATAACAAGACACGTTTCAAATCAAGCTAACGCTAAATTGATGACACACTCCTGCTAGTGAGCTTTTCCCTCGGTACAATCCCGGGCCAGAGGCTAAACTGAAATCATTACAGAATCGAGAGCAACAAACAGCTCTGTATACGGCAAATCAGGCTCTACATAATCTGACGGCTGCCTCCAGCGCAACACATAGTTAATTAAAAGCTTTGTATGACACTTAATTAATCCCTAATGCAGATGAAAAGGAAACAACATGTGATTATGAATCTCAGATAGGCGTGAAGCCCCAAATGCACCTCAACATGGGTTAATTAAAACCAAACAGAATATATCAAACTGGAACTGTTATTAAAATATAAAAATTATGACCTTTCTATGTTGCTTAGAAAGATAGCTTAGTTTTCCACCTTCTTTACTGCCTTTTCCTGAAAATTACATGAAAATTCAATTATCTACATCTCTAAAGTGGGGCTAAAGAAGAATATGTAAAAAAAAATAATCACACAAAGAACTTAAAAAGGTGTGAAGAAAATTATAAACAAACTAGGCTCACACTGTCACCCGACAGCAAGGTATATATCAGCAAAACGGCTCCATACGTCTGCCACAAATGCTATGGCACCAACGGGCACCTTAATCAGACATAGTGTGATTTCTAAGGGTTTTTATGTTGTTTACGAGCAATTAAGAGGCCCAGCCCCCTTCCATTGACAAACATGGAAAGGGTCTATTTGACTTTTTAGATTTGTCTGGATGTTTGTGAAGAATGCTTCCTAAAATCCTAACCCTTAAACTACATTCTTCTTTCAGTCTATAGGGGTAACTGGTATCATATTGGTCAGATATGTTCAGGGCCGGGGGGTAATTATGTGTTTCAGGTTTGCGAGAGGCCTCCTTTGACAAAACAACAAGCCAACTATCGTCACCCATTACCAAAATATGACCACGAGACTACAAGACCTTAAAAAAAACATAAATACTTGGACCAGAAGCCCAAGCCACAGAACTCAATACAGACTTGATGAGATTGTTGGGTCAAGAGGCTTGTAGGCCCACTAACCCTATAATACACAGTGGGTGGAGAGTATGCTTTAACTCTGCAGGACGCACACAGCACATGCAAGTGGCTGTGTAAACATTGCTCTAATCCACTTAAGCCCGGAGCAGGTCAAGCCATGGACACGCACCAATTTAAAGACCTCCAACACAGCAAGCAGCCTTTTATAGAAGAACATTTTGGAGTACACTGCAAATTTATCTTAATCGCAAAATCAGCAAAACGTATTCTCATGGTCTTCTTCGAACTGACATTTGTCCTGTCATACCCCAAAAACTATATATAAATATACCAAAATGTATATATTTTTTTAGCCCGTTTAGTCCTGCTTTCAGTCCTGGTTTAGATGTGATCTAGTCCTGGTTTGGCCTGGAAACTAAATTTGACATAGTTATTGCAGATTTTTGTAATATTGTGCAGTCCTACACAACATATCTGGAAAACAGAGATTCCCAGCCTTTGAGTGAAACCAGAAACACCTGCCACAAGAACAGAGCAGGAGTATGCTTGTTTGCTGCTAAATTTAGACCAAATACAACTTTAGCAGTAAGGTTTAACACTTAACACTAAATCTTCCACAGTATTTTCTGTATGGGATATGCAAAAACAAAACATTCTGTGATATTTGAATGTCTCCCTATGTTGCAGTCAAAACTGAATTGGATTTAAATGTAAAAGTAAGGCTCAAGAGTACCTTCCTGGATACTAGTTACCACGGTCTGCTACATACTAGTCACAAAAAAAATGTGAATATATTTTACTTTTGGGTGAAATTTGTGGAAAATGGAAAATTGTTCAGATCATAGTGATATTACAACATATACTGAACCATAGTGAATATTGCAGTATTCTGTCATTTTACACCAATATCCCAAACTTTTTGTGAATCGTATATTTGGACACAAAGTTCTAATTAGACCAAAGTTTAAACACAAAATATTCAAATTGTTCACCATCACAAATGAAATGTAAAATGAATTGTTGTTCTTTATGTGCATATTTGTTGGGTAAAAACATGCCACATTTAACTTGCTCCACTTGCATGCTCTCAATTCAGGTCTTATCAGCTTAGCACCGAAATCGGAAAACTATAAGATTAAGCCCAAGGAATGTTTGGTATCTTTGCTTTAACATACATGAAGGATTTATCAAAGGTCAAAGCTGTTGCTGATACAGTGATGTTTTGTTCATTATACTTCTGTACTAGAGTCGAACATTGCGCTCTTTACAGTCCAGTCCAACATTTTAAATTTAGACAGCAAAATCTCAATGTTATTGGAAAAGAAGACATATTCTAGCAACCAATCCGATAGTCAGTGCACCCACATTAAAAGTATCAAAAGTGGTCATATGATAAGGCGTGCACACATAATTTTGACTATTACGAAGAATAATAACTAATAAGTAAAAATATTCACTAAAACGTTTACCTAAATCTCCTGCTGTGTCTACTCTTGCTACTATTAAGTCTCTATAACCTTCCTACATAGTGTATATTCACTGAGCCGTCCTCTGTGTTCAAACCATGTCAATCTTCTTTCCTTTAATATGATCTTGTACTCATTTATCACACCGGATCACAAACACAATAACACAACAGCTTATTTGTGTCCATACCTTTTTGCCGGTGGACCCTGTCTTGACCAGGCAGGACTTGTTGAGCGACAGGTACCCTCCGATGACCTCTATCTCCTCCACTGCGGGGTATCGCTTCTTCAGGAGGGTGCCCAACTGAGAATATGGAGCCTGGGGAGACGTGGATCCAGGTAAAGGCTCTGTCCTAGTATCCGATTGTGGTTCGGGAGATGGTGGCGCCTGGGGTTGTGGTTCTTGCTCTGTCTCGGACCGACGTTTGGGCACCACAGTGAATGTGTTGCCCTTCCGCCTGTGCACAAGCGGGCTAGGGGCAGGAACTCGTTGGGGTGGCTCCACTTCAATATCATCGATGTTTGTGATGGGAAGCTGGTCCAAAGGTGTAGGTTTGGGGGATGCTGGAGGGGATAGTGGGATGCTTGGGGAGGACGGGGGTGAGGTTATAACTGGAAAAGCTGGTGGGACAGTGCTTGGTGCCACTGGAGATGGCGATTCAGGCGGTTTAGGTTCGTCCCGTTTTGTAGGCAATGTTTTCGGCAAAGTAGCGGTTATTGTGACTGGTTTTGCAACCGGCTTAGTGGGAGATGAAGGGACTTTTGTTATGGTTTCAAATTGGCGTGTTGGTGATAACGGAGTGGTTATGGGAATTTCATTAGATGATGTTTTCGGCGGAATGGATGTTAGCGGAGTGGTTTTTGGAATGTCATTGGGGGTAGTTGTGGACATAGAAGAAAGTGGTACTCCAACAGTAGGTACTCTGTGGGATGGTGATGATTTAACGGGACTGGTCGGACCCGGACTAGCTATGGCCCCCATCATAGCAGGTCTCCGTTTAGGGATAACCGTGAAGGACTTTTTGGATTGAAGTCGTAAATTGGCCAGGGCTCTAGCTTGTGTGTCATTATCAGGAATGCAGGTCAAATCTGGCTTCGGAGAGGGGCGGATCTCAAAGTCAGAAGAGGACTTGATCGTTTTGCATGGGCTGGACTCGGCACGAGCACGGAGGGTTTCTGGAGAGCATGGCACCTTGTGTTTTGGGTCGTAAGTGGTTTCCCAATCTCGCTCTCTAGTGGGCTTTGTTGGCCGGCTGTCTGTTTCGTCTTTCGAGGGACTTCCACCATCTTCCAAACGCTGGCGGAACGAACACACCGGCTGGGTAGGAGTCCTTTGGGGGCTTTCCGGTTCAGGCTTTTGTTTGGAAGAGCCCGGACCCTGGAAGACGGGTGATGTTGGTTCAAATCTCGGCTTTGGCACCGGATCTGGCTTTGACCAAAGTCTTGGCCGGTTGCTGGCACTGCAATCCAAGTCTAGCAGGTTCTCTGTGCTGTGGGACTTCTTTTGTAGCTTTCCATAGTTACTATCAAACTTCTGCAGCATCCGGCTCACTCTCCCCTGACTTTCTCCTTGGATATCATATGCCTGGGCCTCGTGATCTGGCCGGCCCAAGGTGCTTAGGTTCTCCTCGCTCTTGCTTAACGTAGTATCATAAATCACCACTTCTTTGGCCCTTATCTCAGTCACAGCACTCCCACGTCGGTCCAAAAGGTCATTCAAAGAGCTGTACGTGCTCACGCCATTTTGCTGCCATTTAGAGGCGCCTACACCTACTCCATCGGGAAAGTAATCCGGATCAGACTCAATTATGATAATATTTTCAGCTCTGATAGTCCGTACGCCGGGCACGCTGCCGTAAAGCTCAAGGATGTGCTGGACAGGCCTGGCTGCGTTCTCCCTGTCCTGACGTCTCCTCCTCTCCTTCTCCAACTTAATGAATGGGTTTTCCTCCAGAGGGCCAAGGCTTTCCTGTAAAAATATAAATAAATTACAATAACACTGGTTAGACTTCATGCACATGGGAAATGGCTTTCTCACAGTACATAAGTTGCACACAGAAGCAAAAATACTGTACATAGCAAACAAGAATAGAAATAAACAGTATGAGTACAGAACCAAAGTTGTATAACTAAAATAAGTAAAATAAGTATAGAGTAAACTCTATGCAGGTTGGATAACTGATAAGATGCTAACATATGGATGGGGGGCATGGTTAGCAACGAGTTGTGTCCAGCTCCAGTTTCTACTGTTGGCCACTGAGGTTACAGTTGTGGAAAATAAAGACAACCAGGCAGACATTTATAAAAGGCAGAATAAATGGTAAATGGAAACTTGTTCCGTTCAACGGTTTATTGTAGGCTTAGCTATAGTAAATGTGTGTTGTCATGTTGTCTCTATAGAATACATTCATTTGAATAGTGCACGTAGACTTCCAAGGAGCCAGTGCACAGCCCCTGGGCATGCTCTCCTCCATTGATGTCGTTCTGGCCCTTATTCCCAGCCCTAGAGCACATTTACCAGCTTGTCTTTATGTTGATTTTACCTGCAACACTAGGCTCTCCTCTCCGTCTTCGTCCCTTGATGCCCCCCTCTCCACGGTCGTGTGTCGCGTTTCTTTGTTGTTTCCAAAGTGCTGGCTGGCCGTAGTGATGGTGTAATTTCTCCCGTTGCCACCACCACCGACACTGCCACCGCTGTCTTGTTTAGAGCCATTGACAACCATTGCGCTCCCGTTAAGCCGCTGAGGGCCAGCTCCGCTGGGGCTAACCTCCCCGCCTGCAGCCCCACCAGCCCCGCCGCTTTTCGCCTTCCTCCTCTCCAAGATCTCTCGTTTCCAGGCCGGCATCCTGGGGCTCTCTTGCCCTGACTCACGGTCCTGGCGGAGGACGCGGATCTCACCTCCGCCAGACATCGCGAAGAGGTGCTAGAAGACAAAGAAGACGGGCAACAGGGAGGGAGGGATAGTCGGGTAAGGACCTGTATCCGGTTCCGTGTGAACGTGCGGAACCGTTCACCGCTCGCTTGGACACATCCTACGCGTATCCTGCGTCTCTGCCGTGGGTCTGGCTCGCTCCGCACCGCTCCGCACGGCCGCAGCACGCCGCCCCTCCGCTCCGCAGTACAGTCCTATCTGCTTCCTTATTGGTTCACTGCGCGTAAAACCACGCCCGTTCACCGACGCCGAAACCTATGCGTAAACCACACCTACATCTTTACCAGCTCTACCTTTCATTTATCAAGGATTTCCTAAATACAAACTGAAGACAAAACTGCAATATACTCATGTTTACTATTCGTACAGTCAGTGTATATTATTATACAATAAAAGCCCACGTGTAACATATGTGTGGGACCTTTATTATTATAATTAGGCTATTGGCTGTTGACTACACTTACCTGTCTATTTATCTTGAACTCTTTCTAATTGAGTATTAGGGACCATAATGTTTACAATGCAACGCTCAGTGTGCTTTGAGAATTAGACAGTGACGCCACCTGTCGATAATCCGGATGAAGCGGCACATGAATCAGCACTAAGAGGCCTATTATTGGCTCTATAGGAGATTATTGTCTCTCATCAAACATTTAACATTGAGTCATAATTACCAAGACACTCACCAAGGACATGGATAATATGTAAATAAAGAGAAATAAACCATGACTGGCTTGTTTTCTTACTAAAATTTATAAAAACCCATGTTTCTCTTTGATAATTGTTTATTAACATAAACAATAGGCATTATCTTAAAGCCCAATAAGGGTTAAACTGGTGTGAAAGTTAGTAAAACATAACAAAAATAAAAAAATGCAATGCTTACTAGGCCATATAGGCTATGGTTAAACATAACAACACTTAATACACACACTGCACAGATTGAAATATAATGATTTATAAATGTCACCATGATGATAAACATGAAAAGAAATCTTAATCTTGTAATCTTTTATTTTATTTTTTTCTTGTAATGTGTAATTTACATTTAGGAAGGTCCTCCATTCAACCGTCCAGTAGGTGGCGGTAATTCACAAACCAATAAACCAGAAGAAGAAAAGTTCTCGCGATATTTAGTAGAGACGTGAGTGCTTTGTGGCTAGTGGTTGGTAGCAGAGATGTTTTAATACTATTTCTTTGGCTTTTTAGATGGAAGAGAAAGCTGTCACTTTGTTGAAGGGTAAGTTATACAACTCTCAACTGAGAATATCGGTATATATTTTAATTGGAGCTTGTATTTAACGCTGCTTCTCTGACGGCCCTGATGCTTAGCTACAACAACATCGATTTCATTGTAGTTTAATTTTACTGATAGCACAAATAAAAAACAAAAAAATAGTTCACCCTTTGAGGCTTTTGGGTTAAACTTTGACGGCGTGATTAATGACCAACATGACAAAAAGGAGACAGAAAGGAGGCAAAATATTACTCACCTTAGTTAAGGCCCTAACGTTACATCTTCTGAGGAGATTATATATATATATTATTAGTTATGTGTGTGTATATTAGTTATGTGTGTATATGGTTAACATGTCTTATCTGTACTGACAAGGTCAGCAGTGACAGCAAAATAGTTAAAATCATACATACATCCCACAACGCCCACACACACAAAACAATATCGGTAATGGTTGAGGTATGAAAAGGTATGGTTCTACTTCTAGGATTTGTATTTATGCATGCCTTGGTACATTGGATAAGAAAGGGCTGCATGAGGAAGGGCATCTGGCATAAAAACATATCAAAGTATCCATATGAATCAGATTATTCTGTAAATTACATTGTTTTTATGTCATTGTATTTTGACACACATACATTTAAATCTGCTTGTATCCCTCCTCAGGGTGATGTCCGCACAGGCAGGGCTGCAGGGCTGCATCTGTGTTTGTCACTGAGTTCAAAGATGTAGTTGGCACTCAAGCATTGCCCTCGTTTTCACCTTCAAACCTGGAGAAGTGTGCCTCCTGACTCTTGAATAAACTCCCCTCAGCATTTCTCCACCATGTTCTCTCTGAGAGAGCTGGTGCAGTGGCTGGGTTTTGCCACCTTCGAACTCTTCCTGCACTTGTTGGCCCTGCTGGTGTTCAGTATGCTGGTGGCCCTACGCGCAGACATGTTCACCCCGTCCTTAAACTGGTGGCTCGTGTTTGTTCCTCTGTTTGCTGCGGACGGGCTGAGCACATACTTCACGGCTATAGTTTCCATCCGGCTGTACCAGGAGAACGAGAAGCGCCTGGCCGTGCTACGGCTGCTCTGGGTGCTCACCGTCCTCAGTCTGAAGCTGGTCTGCGAGGTCCTGCTTTGTCAGAAACTGGCGGAGCAGGAACAGGCTCGAGATCTGTGGTTTGGCCTCATTGTTTCTCCGCTGTTCATCCTGCTACAGCTGCTTATGATACGAGCCTGTCGGGTCAACTAATAACTGTCAGTCCAGCATATTTATAACATGAGTAGAAAAAAGCTTGGGCCTCTTTTACATGGAGATCTATGAGCATTGAATTTTTGAGTGTTTGAAAGATGGTAGGTTGGTTACTCATAAACTTCTATTGTAAGTCTCTATTTATTCAAGTCTTAATCTGAAGTCAGAATGATTTTAATTAATTGCAAAAAACAACCTGATCTATATTGTATACTGTATGTCCTCTCTGTTTAGCTGTAGGCAACTCAATTCAGCCCTCGGTCAAGTGACGCTGGATGAGCCCTGTAACTAGCTGGCCACAGTCCACTCGAGGCTCCTTATTCTCAAAGAGGTAATGTTAGCAAACAAAAATGCCATAATATTGATGTAAAAGGGGCTCAGCTCTGCCATTGTCAGTATCATCATCATCTCTACACAGTTACACGACATTAAATCTGTTTTTGTCTTAGATTTACTGTATTATCGTAGGGAGGGCGATGTAATGTGGACCTCTTAACTGCTCAACAAATGGTTGGAAAATAGAGATCCTTAACTGTTTAAAGCTGCTACAACATTGTCGCTTTTCACACAATTAACCTGAAACTTTTGTGTTGCCTTTTGCTGGAAGTGTGTCTTTATTCCACTCACTTTGCCACGCCTTCCAACTCTCCATCATCCGGCTGTCTTCATCCACTACTATTGAAATCAGGCCTTTCTTATCTCATCAACAACAACAATCAGCATTGAACATTGATGTATTCATTGCATGTGTATATATAACGTGATTTGGCAGTAAATCCTGACGTGACCCGATCTGTATTGTGAACATGTTAACAGAATCCACCAAAAGGTTATTTATGTTTTGGAAGTTTGACATATCTGTGATGTACATATGTGTAAATAAAAACATCTAAATAAATAATTGAATGGATGACAACTCTACTCAAGCAGTTGATCAAGCCAAACTCTGTTTTTTTGGTAATATGTGTGTGTGTGTGTGTGTGTGTTGATGGGTTTCTCTAAGTGTAAGAGCTATTGGAATTTATTTGCACAGGATTTTCAAGTGAATTGTCCGCCCAACATGCAAATATTCAGTGAGCGACAGTTTGTAGAAAATGGCTTGAGGCCAGAGGAGATTGAGTACACTAGCTTGAGATGACAGAAATGCAATGATAACCCAAACTACAACAGAATAAGGCCACACAATAAGCCACTTTAATGGTTACAGGTATACGACCTAATAAAGTGGCCAGTGAACGCAGTCTGCAGCAGTAAGAGTGTCGCTCCGCCCCCATCAGCCTCTGGTATCAACTCAGAAGACTCGATACTTCCGTGTTGCTGGAGCACGCTTCTCTGCTGTGGGATCGATCCTTATAGCACATCAAATATCGATCTTTACAACACCATTTTAGCTAATACTTTTTATTTCTTTTTATCTATAGAAAAACAGATTTTTGAGCCTAACAATGTCAGACGGTGCTGTTTTAAGTGAGCCTTATGGAGAAAGAAAACCAATGGCCGACCGTAAAAGAAGCCGAGTGTGGATGTACTTTACCCGGGAGAGCACCCACGAAGCTACGTGTGATGTGTGTCTGAAGACGGTGAGGAGCTGCGGGAACACCACTAACCTGGTAAAACACCTGCGGCTCAAACACAAGCGAGAGTTTGAGGAGTATACGGCTGCAGACGCACTGGTGAGGGCCGAGCAGCACCAGGCAGCGGCCGCTGGAGGGAGCCCCTCCTCCAACAATGTGGTTTACGGTAGAGAACCTAGCAGCCGATCAAACTATAGGAAAATCACGTTTTGGGTTATTTTGTGATGAAACTTGTGTTTACCCACAGAGAATGTGGATTGGTGTTCATCCACTGTCTACGAAGACCACATCCCAGGTAAAACCAGATTCAAGGAGTTAAAATGGGTAAATAAAAAAATAAAACATGTTTTCAAATGAACTCTAGCGCTATAGTAGCTTTGTAATTAAAATGAAGCTATTAACGTCAAGCCTTGGAAGTCTAAGCATAATTTCCACTTAAAAACACTGCTGTCAGAGGTCCTCGAATGGACACAGCATTAGTCATATATTAACATTATTATTGTTATTATATATAACATTTATAAAATCAAAACTAATGTTATAATGAATGGTACGGAGTTGGTTATTGGCATCTTCCGATCTGTTTAAAAATTAATAATAATAATATAATATTAATAAAATATGTGATAATAAATTGTAAAGCACCATTATCATGTTCAACGTTGCTACATGGAGGTTAGGGTATATATATATATCCATGATCTCATGACCTATTCTTTAATTTGTATACTTATAAATTGTATAAATGTGTGAATAACCGCAGACAAACCCTTGTTGGATATTGTTTATGTGCTGCAGTCCATCCTCCGGTCTCCAGAGGGCGCGGCAGGAAGAGGAAAGCTGAGAAGTTATTCATAGTTGATTCTGGAGCAGCAGATCTCGGGCTTCCCTCGTTCAGGTACTAGTTCCTACACGCTTTTTTTAAACTTTTAACTTTAATTCATTCACTTTTACTGCAGTAAATGTCGTCATTATTTAAACTGATGTAGTCGTTTTAATAGTCCGTTTTTTGCTCGAGGGATACTTGAAGCTAAAGTCACAGAGCGAGTGAATGAATGTCATTGGTTATTTCAAAAGTCGTGGTGTTGATTAAGGTCACGTGTTTTTACTTTTTAATTTCAAATCTTGTTTTCATATCGTATTTTACCGGAATAGAAAAAAATACGCGATGTTTTTTTTAGGTTAAATTAACACTTTGGGGGTTGTAATATTGTTTTGATAAAGTTCTGCCGTTGATTTGGGACTTCATATTTTGCGTCTAGATAGATTGCCAAAATGCCCTATTTATTGCATGTTGTACGAATTGTACCGTGCTCCCTTTTACAGTTGGGCTTTGTCAGTTTTGTAATAAGGCTTTAGACATTTTTTCTCCCCAAATATGTCTGCCGTCTATAAAAGCAATGTTATGCATGTCTGGTCACGTTTATCGGTGGCTGAACATGACCTGATCGGCAGATGCTCTTGATCTTCACACACTTTGTTCTCTTTTGTTCATTCAGTCTAAACATGCAGACCCCTGCCGAGTCTATTCTGCACAGTGGCTATTTCCACCCGACTCTCCGCAAATGGCAAACCTCTGCAGCTGACCTGAGAGCGGATAACCTCATCTACCCCATATTTATCACGTAATTATCCATGCGTTACTGTAGAAAAAACATTGACTGCAGTTCTTGGGTAAATTTGGATGAAGTTGCCAATATTTCAAAAGCAAATCTGTCATATATTTGTCATCCTAGAAACAATAATGCCACAAACAAGACATTGCTGCACAAACTATTGATACTATTTTCTAGCATGTTCTACTTGTGTCTCGACCTCTCCACAGAGACAGTGAAGACGCCGTGGAGCCCATCGGCAGTCTCCCTGGGCAGGCAAGGTATCTGTACAGGAATCATATTCTACAGTAAACCGTTGCCTCATTATTTAGAACCTCCAGGGAAATTCCATTAAACACAGTATATACATCAACTGTATTATGATATCACGGTTTGACGGTCCCTTTCTGGTCCTTTGTGTGAAATGAGTAGTACAGTGTTCTACTTTGACTGGGAGGGTTTATCTCCAGATGAAGGCGTTGTGCAGGGTGGACCAAGACCAACACAAGACTAGGCCCAGATAACAAAATAGTCCGTTACTGTTCCTCTCACAATCACAGAATGAATTACATCTGAATTACATCTGAATAAAACAACTATAGACGTAGTTAAATGTTTGCCTTTGTAACAAGGATATATTAATGGATGTATTTTGCTGATCTGCTTCAGGTATGGTGTGAATAAACTGGAGGAGGTGCTGCGGCCACTGGTGGAGAAAGGTCTGAAGTGTGTGCTGGTATTTGGTGTCCCTGCAAATATTGACAAGGTAATATTGGGTACATCATGAGGGTGTGTGTGTCCACTGGTACAAATATATTTTAAGCACCATATCAATCAAGAGAGCTCCCAAAGCTGGATATTACACTGTTTCTCATTAGTTACCAGGACTCCACTATAATTGAGTTTAGTTTTCAGTGTTGTCTTTTGTTTGTCAGGATGAGAGGGGCTCTGGAGCAGATACAGACGACACTCCTGCCGTTTTAGCCGTGAGAAAGATCAGAGAAGTGTTTCCTGATTTACTGGTGGCCTGTGATGTCTGCCTCTGTCCATACACCTCCCATGGGCACTGTGGTCAGTTACTTCATATAAGAAGTTATATCAATGTATTGGTAATGGTCAGAGAGGCTGTAGGTGTGATTATGGCTGCCAAGTCTTTGACAGTCTGCCACAGGGCAGCCGTGGCTACAGAAATAGCAGTGTGTCCTCAGTGTAATTGAATGTAACGTGCTTTGTAAAGCTGATTATTATGAATCACTTATGCTGAAGTTATTCACTGTGTGTCCTTGCAGGTATTCTAAATGAAGACGGCACTCTGGACAATGATGCCAGCTGTCTGCGTTTGGCTGAAGTTGCTCTGTCCTACGCTCAAGCAGGTTCGTCCAGTTTCTTTTCATTCATTCACTCACCTTTTTTGTGTGTAAAGCATGAACAAGTGTAAGATAAGATCCTTTTTCTGTGCAGGTTGCCACATCATTGCCCCCTCTGACATGATGGATGGACGAGTCAGAGCCATCAAACAATTTTTGCTTGCAAATGGACTGGGGAACAAGGTAAATAAGGCATCTGAATAAATAATAAACTGTGTTGAGAGTATTCATTGACTTTAAGAAACAACAACCTTTTAATGTAGTTTAAACCTGATGTCTGTTTTTTCTGTTCAGGTTTCAGTGTTGAGCTATAGTGCAAAGTTTGCCTCCTGTTACTACGGACCATTCAGGTCAGTACAAGCTCAAGGTTGGTTTGAGATTAGCAGCAGTGCTTCATCTGATAGTGCCTTGTGGTTTTTTACAGAGATGCAGCTCAGTCAAAGCCAGCATTTGGAGACAGACGCTGCTACCAGCTTCCTCCTGGGGCCAGAGGACTAGCTCTCAGAGCGGTGGTAAGTCAACTACTGACATTTATTGTATTGAACTTATAACTCATTTAGATATTTAAATGCCATTGTTGTGACTATTCTTTATGTGAATGTCCTTATTGCATGCTGAAGGAGCGGGACGTGAGAGAAGGAGCTGATATGTTGATGGTAAAGCCTGGTCTGCCGTATCTGGACATTGTGAGGGAAGTGAAAGACAAGGTAAATAAAGATATGTTTTACATTCACAGGATTTGGCAGGTTTTAAGTTGAAATATTTAAGTATTCAGATTTCACGTTGAGATTTTATTCTACTTGGTCGCCTAGACTCTGCTTCAATGTTTTGCTGGCTTGATGTGTGTGTATATATGTGTATATATGTGTATATATATATATATATATATATAGTATGTACTATAATATGCAGATATTATATCACCTTGGCCCGAGCAAAACAATTGAATAATATTTTTGTGCTAGTCACAGTCGTTACAGCAGCTGGAGGAGCCTCAGTGGTGTTTCTTGTAGAAGGGCTAAATCCAAACATAGTTGGTCCCTTGTGGCTTTATTTGAGAGATTTTCCACCACAGGGAAGACGGGGGTGTAAGTTCAAGTGATGTGACTTTAGACCTATTGTGGTTAAACAGATGTGTCAAAAAGACTTTCTGAAATGCTTGCCTGTGAACATAGTGTGGCACAAAATGTGATATTTAAATATTGTCTTTATAGTTCCCGTCACACCCTCTGGCTGTATATAATGTCTCTGGGGAGTTTGCAATGATGTGGCATGGAGCTCACGCCGGGGCGTTTGACCTGAGGGCTGCCGTCATGGAGGCCATGACTTCTTTCCGGCGAGCAGGTAACATGTTAGAATGTGCTTTTCCTAAGTTTGATTATGTCTTTGTTGCAACTATTTTCAACAATGTTTAGGCAAAGTCATACTGACGTGCACAACATGACGGTATTAAAACTGTTGGCATTTTATGAAACGTGTGTAGCGCCTCTCCATCTACATGAATAAAGACAAGTTAAGAACAGTTGATTAGAAATTGAATTGTGACCCTAATAATCTGCACTCCAAAACAATTCCCTAAAAGATTCATAATACATTACTGGGTTAAACATTAGTCACGCCTACATGATGTCTGGACTAGGCGTTAATCTCAATTAATTAATTAAAACAGGTCAAATACATTAATTGCATTTAGTCACACTAATATGTATACTCTATGATAATGTGAGTCCTAGGAGATTTGCTTCTAAACTCCTCATGTATACTGTAGAATCATCGTGTACATTAAGCACAAATGGTAAATCATGTGTGTAGTGTGCAGTAATGGCCCAAGAGGTGTTTCAAATCCATAGCACTTGGTCATGGTCAATTATATCACATGCAGCTGTGAAGTCAAGCATCACTGTCCCTATTATTTTCTTCTCATCTATATATTTCAACCAGTCATCAGTTATTTGATCCAGAGCTATGGCTGTATGCTGGTGTTAAGGTTATTTTGATCAAAGTATGATTTAATCTTGCTCCATCAGTTTGCTCAGTTTGCTCAGTCTGCTACAACTGTCACCAACGGGCACCTTAATCAGACATTGTGTGATTTCTAAGGGTTTTTATATTGTTAACGAGCAATTAAGAGGCCCAGCCCCCAAACCATGACAAACATGGGAAGGGTCTATTTGACTTTTT
>JAVQKC010184561.1:0-28392 GCA_036025475.1 Philypnodon macrostomus | reverse complement strand
TCCTGTTTGTTGTAGGGTGGGGTCATAATAATATTTTATGTTGGGTACACTGTGGAGAATCACTGTACCAAGTTTCATTGCTCTCTGCCAAAGTAAGTGTGTCCAGGGTCCCATAGGGGATCACTGTGCCAAAATTCATGCGATTTTGTTTATGATCAGCAAGATTAATTGTTCAATTAATGTGCTTCAAAGCAGTAATTAGTTAATTAATTAACTGTCATTAATTGTAGAAGTATCCAATCCAATTCAGCATCTTCATAATATGTAACTATGTCTAGAAAAGTTGAGAAAGACTTTTTGAGTTATTGCGTTCACAGTTTAGCTCATAAATTAATTAATTACTCAATTATTTATCATCATAGCAGTACCAAACTCAATCCAGTTTGGCGTCTTCATATGTACCTGTGTGTAAAAGTTGAAACTGATTCGGCAATTTGTTTTTGAGTTATCGCGTTCACGCATAGGATCCGGATGTGGACCAACGTGATTCTATAATATCGTTGTTTCACCGATATAATGATAGCAACTATACTGGAGAAATGTGTCACATTCAAATCTATAACTACACACTTTGATATCATGTCTTCACTTTGGCATTTACCAGCATGCCACACAGTTTTATAGTGCCTGCAATGAATTGCTTACCATAGATTGCTACAGACTTTGAGCCAAGACTATTCATAATGTTATTGTTCTCAAAGTTCAATGATGTCAAAATTCTTCTGGCTATACACAATCTTAATAACTGCTGTATGTACTGCACATGCCCTTAGTATGTACACATTAAAAAGCATATGTATGTCTTTTCATCACTGTTTGCATGTTCTAGTCCCCTTGCAGGCGAGTGTATTCCCACATCTCCCCGCGAGTGTTCATTGAGGGTCAGAGTTTGTTTCCGTCCCTGGCTGGTTGCTGTTGGCAGGATTAGCGACAGGACAAGATGTTCAGTAAAAGCCCTCCGTTAGCTACGCCAAACATTGCATAATGCTCCATTTAGCACAGCACAAATTTGTGGATTTACTCTCGGACCTGTAACCTAGCTGTAGGCCCTTTCTGGAAGGATCTACCTACAGAGCATTCAAACAGATGGATAATGTTTGTGGAGATTTTTCTCGGCCTAATAGCTGAAATATGTCTTTGTTTTGCATATGGGGTCATTGCCACTTTAGCTTAAAGAATAATCAGTAGTGTTTGAACATATAGAAAATGCAAAGAAAATCATCTTTAAGCTTTTAACTCTCCCAGTATTACATATGGTCTATAGCACATGCATTCTTTACATAAACAAAAACTAGCAAGACATGTTCATCTATGGATATATAATATTTTCATTTTAGGTGAAATTACCCTTAAATGCAATATAATAAAAATACACCTGGTAAATAAATACTCTATTTTCATAAAACGCTGTAATATCACTGAGGCATGAACATCTTCAACAGATTTCACCTGAAAAGTCAATATATATGGTACTACAAAAAAAAAACATAGATTATAATGCTCTTCAGTTTTTCAGATTTCTCTCATGTCCAGATATATGTGAAAGATCTGTGTTTACAGGTGACATCTGTCAGACTACAATGAAGCCTGGATCTGTTTAGTGACAAATTTCATAAAGACAGAATTTTTGGCAAATATAACAAATACATAAAGGGAAAAGACTTGCATAGCATTCATCTGGTTCAGTGACTCAATATCATGTAATCTGTGTGTTAAAAATGATAGCGAATGGAAAGGAGAGGCTGGATCTGTATTGAGTCTATGATTTAGTTTTTTTAATCAATGCAGCATCTACAATACTGGCCTGTGATCTAATTAGATACACAACCATAAGAAATGAAGACATCCAGACATCAAAATCCAAAAAAGCTAGACTAATAAATGTCCACTTATGTCAATAGACCATCCCCTGTGAAGACAAAACATAAGCCATAGCTGTTAGAACTATGCAGCGCACTCACACACACCTAAAGCCCTTCCTTTGTGTGTCTCTGTGGCATTCTGCAAAGTGATAGGCAGAAAAGAGTGGAGTCTAGTGGAGCAATAATTCCAAAGTGTAACCGGGGGCTATCTGAAGACTGTGCAAACACTCGGGCCTATCAGCCTTCCAAAAAGAGTCAACACTGAGGCATGTAGAAGGAAGAGGGTGATTTTGTGTATTTCCAGTCAGGCAATTCTAGCATAAAGAGAAATGCCTTTTATTCCAGGAAAAAAAACTTGTGTGTGATCATCAAAGATGGTGTTCGGGCTGCCCTTTCCATTTCCAGTTCTAGCACTAACTGTACTCTTTTGCCATTCTTGCCTTCTTCCCCTCATCTCATTCTTTGAAGCCCATTTGTGTTTATCACTCAGTTTCGCACCCACTGCCAGATTCTCCACTTCTATGCTTTATCTTTCCCTGGGTACCGGGTGATTTTTTTCACTCCAGACTACTGTGCCCCTCCCCCCTTCTTCAAGTCATCTTCACATAGTACCACTCTCATCTCCTCTCGCTCCATCCCGACCATCTCTTTATTGACTTCTACTTGTCCTCCCATCCATCCTTCCCATCTCTGCAGGCTTTTAGAGTGAATGATACAGATAGATGCTCTCTGCAGCCTTTCTCAAAGCTCTCACACACAATCAACAGGCTCAGCACTCAGCGCTCTACCCTCATCTCGCTCTCCGAAACACACACATACGCACCAATGGATACACGCACGCACACACACACACACACTACATGCCTCTTTACACCTGGTTCATCTTAAACCAAGGAGGGCCAGGTTATACTATGGAGGCAGCAAAACACTTCACTTGTTTTTGTGATCACAGGCTATAGGGGACATACAGTAAGCATGTAGAGCCCCATTGCTACAACCGCAAAAGAAAAAGTCCCTATAAGTATTTCATTACATTTCTGATTTCTACCTAATTCTTTGTTTTTGTTTTGTTATGTGGGTCATAGTGTCACATTATTAACTGTATGTCACACACACACACACACACACACACACACACTAGACAGTGTCAGTACACAGTTTGGACACATTTTGATTCACCAGCAGTTTATCAAATTAGAATAACTGAAGCACAAATTAGCCGAAACACATTCGTTTGTGATATTGTTAAGCTTTCCAATGACTTTTAAACATTTCAAATATTACTGAACATGGTACTGACATATAAACTGTAACTCTTATAGTGATTTTCAATTTACAAGACAGTTCCCAGAAAATGCAATCAAATTACAACATAAGTCCAAAGTTAGAACACACTTTTACATTGAAATGATGGAGTGTCCATACTTTTATATCTATATATACACAGTAGCCAATTTCACATTATCAAGTGAAGTAGGCTCTGGTTGCCATGTAGCAACTGACTGAAAGAATAAATCATATTAATGGCGCATATAAACATCTCAAATGTACTAAATTTATATACACCATAACTCTGGGCACATAACCCTGTACATTTAAAATCAAAGATAAACCAACACCTTGGCCAAAGTAAATAATACACACTCAAGCCTTTTATTATATAAAATTGTATACAATACATTTTAATGTCATTGCTCTAATGCCAAGGTGCAATGGCCTGCATAATACAATAACACAACATCATTGAAATAAGTTAGTGTATACAATCCTCATTTGCATTTACATTGGCTTGTGAAACTGAGTCAGTGGTGCACCATTTCCTAGCATATGAACTATGACTTTGTATTGGATCTCACAATTGACTGTAATTGTATAAAGTTGTAGTGTTATCGCCGCAGCAACAACAATATGACCTGATTCCCTTTGTATTGATTGTCTTGTGATGAAGTGAAATGACATTATCCAGATTTTTCCCATACAGAAGGTTAAATGAACATGTAACTCCGCTAATACAGGAGATTATAGCTCAGTGAAACATCCACATTAATTCTATCCCTTCGCTCATACATGTACTCTCATTTTGACAGTAAGCTCCCATGGTACACACAGCAAGGCATATGATAGTGTGCTTCCTGTCTTTTTACAATGTGATAAAGCCCCCTGTCTGGCTGCAGATAGGAAGGTTATTGTTGGAAGTGTTGTAACCTTTTATTTCATCTGTTGTAAAAAGAAATCAATTAAGAAGAGCTAGGTGGGATTGAGCATTGCTTTGAGCGCAACTAATCACATTGTACACTCCCACAACTGTCTTTGTTTCTATCCTTTTACAGCATTTTTTTTTCTGTCCAATTCCATCTTTTTGCCTCCCCTCTGCTTGCTTTTTTATGTTTAATTTGTGACAGCAGGAGAAGTCAGGGCTCCTATTTAACCCTACGCTTCCAGCTTTAATCGCTTTAATCACTGCAATCACCATGGCAACCCGTCTGGACAACCAGTCAAATCCCACCGGCGCTATTTTTCCTATAAAAGCCCACCTCCGATTTATTCTTCCATGATGGTAAATGTCACAAAACTACAAAATTTACCTTAAGGATAAAAGGTAAACAAATAATTAGAGATGAGCAGATGTATCCTGACATTTTTTAGGTAAACCTCTCCAAGGACGTTAGCAGCTCTCTCCACAAATCCACCACAAAAAAAGGGAATCTTCACACCAATTGGTATGTTGCATCTAAAAGGGATACTGCTAATCCACCATAAAGCCAGATGAGAGTAATTATAGCAAAGCACATCTTAAAGCTAACAGGCTAAGCGATGAAATGGTATAGGCCTGGTGTTATGGGAATCGTATGGTTGTCAGGCATAAGCCATTGTAGTTGAGCATGTCCTTGAAGAAACATAATCTTTTGAAGTAAAAAAAATGTGGTAATACATTGGTGTTTCAGAGACGTTGTAGCCATACAGATTGTCAGTAGGCCTATTACTTACTGTTGCAATTGGCTCAGGAACCAGAACTATATACCATATTGTGTTATTTATCAATTATTCATCTTCTTCTTATTCCAGTCAAAAGTTGCAGATGACCAGAGACAGAGGGCCTTAGGCAGGGTACACCATGGACAGTGATTGGGTACTTGCAAGGCTGTCCCAGTGACAGTACACTGACAAACACACATTCACTCACATTCATTCACTAGGGGCAACGGAATACAACAATAACACAGGGAAGACATACATATTTCACTTAGAGAGATTGTATTTCAACTGGCCCAACAACCCTATCAAAACAGGCTAACAGATATGCACACAGCTGAGTCACAATCGACGCTCAATGTGGGCCAACAATATACAGCATTGTTAAATTAAAAAAAGCCCAGGTGATTGGGAAGGTGTGCTTGATATCTTAATTTATCACTGTATTTATAATGCAAGAAATTGATCAAAAGAGTTCATTTTTCAATTCTGTACTGTCCACATTTGACAGTAGCCCAAACAGTTGCACATTTGTGATGTCTGCCAGGGCTTTAATGAGGAACGTGAGAGGTGGACAGGAGTGAAGAGGCTGTGTAGTAACGGCACGTCATGTTTCTGATCTAAACAAAACTCGGGCCCAATCAATCACCTGTCATCACTCTTACTCGTCATGCACTCTGTTATTGAAGTGTGTGCAGGCAGACTCAGTGAGGAGAAGCTACAGTACCTGGATCAAAACCATGTTCATCTTGATCTCATCACAAGCCGTTCTATCACTGTCACATTCTGTATGTTACGAGAGCAAGTTGGTGTCAAGTCAGACATAGAACTAGAACTGTCAGCACCAGACCCCATCTGTGCAGTCCTGGTTCATCCTGAATACACCACATTATTCTGGATATAGCCATTTCAGATTAGAAGGAAATATAACTTGTCTATAGGTCAGAGATGTGCTGCCAGCACTTACATAAAACTTCACATTATAGATACAGTCTGGTTGGTGTCTACTTAAAGTAACTATAATAACAGCAAGGTTTATGTAAAAAAAAAATACAAAATATTCTCTTAAAACCTGTGTACATTTGCCACCATGTTTTTAACACAATGCTTTTTTGGGATACTTTTTCTCCCCTTTGGTTTAAAGTGTGGTGACTGGAAATCTTTTGAGGACTACAATACATGGCCCTTAGCCTTCCACTTGATCCAAATAACAATTGATATCCTAGTTCTCACAAAAGGTAAAAAAAAATTGTATTGTGCACAAGCCTTTTTGAATTGCCTTTGTGTTGCTGCAGCTCAGGTTAGCATTTAGTCTGACTTTTTTTCCTTTTTTAAAAAAAAAAAAATTCTACCTCTGCCCTAACTCTGCTCCCACCAACCCCATCTCTTTCCCCTTTTTATCCCTGTGGCCGTTTTGTTTGCACTGCCTCTGAATCCACGTTGCCTCGGGGCTTGATAAGCAAAACACAGGCATGTTTAAAAAGCTTGTTTTTCATCGGGTAAATATGCAGTTGGAATGTGAAAAGCCCCTGTCTTGTCCTGTCTCCACACCACACTAGTGCATTTTTTATTTTCCCCCCAAAAATATGTGCTGGCATGGTTCCTGACCCTTTCTTTGCAGAGCCCCACAATTCTGTTTATCATTCATTCCTGCTTTTCACTGTAAAAAACACACACCATCATAAATTTCAATTCTTTCCAGGTCCATGTCTAGCCTGTGTCTAAGTCAATGCTTGCGATAGCCCTTTTGTTACCATCCTCTCCCCCCTCAACTATCTCTGTCACTACATTCTTCTCCCGGTGTGTCCCGCAGGGTAGAATGAAACGAGAGGTTTTAATTAGGTGAACATGTCTTAGCTCCGGGGGAACCAGAGATGGAACGGTGACATGTAGGCACCCTGACCCAGCCAATAAGTGCGTTGATCAGGGGTATGAGCGCCTCATCTCCCTTTCCCCAGAGGTCCCCAGTATCAGCTGGCCTCAGCGAGGTTCCCAGATCTCTCTCCATCTTGTTTGTGTCAGTGTTACAGTGCGGATTCCCATCAGCGGCAGTAATGGTTGTCTAATAGGGCACTCCAGTCCTGCCTGTGGACAGTAATGAGGATGGCTGCCAGCGAGGCACAATCGCCACTTGCTTTTCCCCTGCCTGTCTGTGATGCTTTTATCAAGTGCAGGGAGCAACATTCCCCTCCCCTTAAAACAACAGGTCCCACCTTTACTACCATTCCTCCATACTGCCATGCAAATCTATTTAGTAACAAAAATCAAGTCTTGTTCCTGGCAGTTTCAGTTTGGTTTACAATGGACAGAAAAACTGCATTTACTTCACTTGTACTCATTATAAAGTGTCACACACAGTGTGGTCTTAATTCACCTTTATTCTGATATCGGTCTTACAAACAGTTAAATAGGTCCAGTGACCAGTGAGCTCACATGGCAAATCTTTACATTTCTAACAGGAAGTCTTCCCCATACAATTGTCAGTGCAAACTAGCTGCACTATAACCTATTAGCACTGAGCTCTATACAAAACAACAAGTGCCACTGTCTTCACTTTATATTCTTCAAACTATCCATCCTGGACTAATTCCATCAGTCACCCCTATATTGTAAGTTACGTCAAAGTCTTTGTGGGAGTTTGGCCTTAGGGTAAGCCCGTTTGCTCTAGTATCAGATACCCCGGTGGTAATAGTCAAGGGGGGCGACAATTACATTTGAACCTGCAGCGCTCCAAAAGAAGACGACTTATATTTCGTCTTTCATCTCTTCTCTCCTCTCTTCATCCATCTGTTTCTATCCATCTTCATTAAAATCATTATACGGCTGTATTTATCCTTCTCGGAGAGAGGATCTGTGGTTTGCCTAGGGGCTGCCGTGATGAAGTTAAAATCTCACACCGGCTCACACCCACACGGCTGTCAGGTCGTGAACGTGACGCGACTCTATACATACGCACAAAGGGCCTAAGGCACTGGATCTAATGAGGACACTAGTCAAGAGCGGGGTTACCATAACAAGCCCGGCTCACTGTCTGTGTGCGTGATAGGGCTGCACACAC
Organism: Philypnodon macrostomus; assembly: GCA_036025475.1. Lineage (NCBI taxonomy): Eukaryota > Metazoa > Chordata > Actinopteri > Gobiiformes > Eleotridae > Philypnodon > Philypnodon macrostomus. The sequence goes on along the minus strand of JAVQKC010184561.1, from coordinate 20,499 downwards.
ATATCTGCTACACTGTCCTTATCAAACTAGAAGAACCTTTGAAGCAGTAAAGGTACCATTAGTTGGACTCCAATGAGAGCTAGGTAAAAGGTGAGCTAGATCAAAAAACATATATAGCTTTCTTTCATCTCTCATCAGGACTTAAGACTTGACTTAACCAAATAAAAATCAAAAATCAAAGTTACAATTTTTAGCAATAATTTAATGTAAACACTGAAATTGGATGTTTCATCTACGTAGGCAACTTCATTACCGGATAATCCAAAGTGATTAAATTAAAAGTTCTAGTCTCAATCCAGAGGCTTACCCACTACCTGTGAAGTGTCTGCATGTCCTCCCTGTGTTTTTGTGTCAGTACCACCCGAAAGCATGCATGTGTGTGGATTCAAATCCCTAATGTGTATGAATGTGAGAGTGAATTGTTGAACAGTATGGCATGTGTGTATGCATATCTGTTGTGAAACTAACCAGCAATTTTTGTAGGATGTACTCCACCTAAGGCCCTTAGTTGCTGGGATAGGCACCAGTCATATACAACCTCTAACAACAAGTGGAAGAAGATGAATGAGTATGAATACATTACAATCTCATGAGATTTTGAAAGCAATGATGTAGCCACTGTTGGAAAAAGGTTAAGTATACAATTGAACAGATTGAATGTTATTTTCGCTGTTCCACCGAATATAGAATATGGCATCAACACACACGTCACCATAACTGGCATTTAAAAAAGTATATTACTAAACTGCATTTTTGCTTTAAAAGTTCTAATTGTGTATAGAAAGAAACATAACTTTCTTTGAACCATAACTGTGAGGGATTATTTTAACACATTTCTCTACCTGGAGCCACACACATCTAATAGCTCCAAAGCCAGTGCCCTCACGTCCCCTTTGCTCTGTCTAAACCCTCCCACTGCTTCATCATTCTTTAATTGGACCTTGTTAATTGCTTCTTTAATGGCTTCCCTTGGACTTAGAAGTGGCACTATGGGAGACGGAGGGCAAAACTGTCTGTGCCGCCTCACTCTGAAGCCACAGAAATGGACAGGGAACTAAAACCTTGTTGAAATCACATCAGCTTGACCTTAGCTCATACTACTTTGTACAATGTATGCATTAAGTAAAACAAATGGGAATACCCTGCTAAGTGCTTAAAGAGTCATTAGTCTGGAGATTAACATAAACACCCTTGTGAAATGAAATCATTATTGCAGTTTTTTTTTTTTTTTTGTAGCACACATGGAAAAATATAGACATATACAGTAATTTCTATAGTTTACTCAATTTTAGCTCTCAACACAACAGGCTCTCGCGCATCCTTTGTTTGTATCATCATATTTTCGCAGCAGGTGCATTTTTGGGGGGCGCTTGTCTGAGCTCTAATTGAGAAATCGATGCAGATATTTCTCTGTTTGCTCATTAAATCTACCACCTGGACTGCTTCAACACGCCGACCAAAATCATCCCCTGATTAGGATGCGCTGCACAAGTTTGGTCCAGAAATGTCAAAGTATGTGCTGCTTCTGCTTCACACTCCATAACCACCGTGTCATATCTGACCTTTTCCCTTCATCAATGTCAGCGGCACTCACGTCATGTTAGTGAGAAGACAACCATACCTGGAGGATACCAACAGATAGACCAAACTGAGACAGCGTATTGCCAAACTCAAAGAAGCAACCTTTTGGAAAGAAGATCAAACTGCCATTTACTGTTGTCTGTGTTGATATTATAATGCCCTGTTAGTGGAAGTTGGAAACAGCAAGAGATCTTTTCATCCATCTATGTTCATCTCAAAGCCATCAAATACTAACAGACCTATTTTTTCTTACTGAAAACACACAAATTTAACAAGAAACATGAAGTATGCAAAAGTGTAATAGTTACTATTTCCACTTCTGCATCATTCAGATCCTTGATTTGAGAGAGAGAAGTTTCATATGGACCGGGGCCGGCAGCAGCATAGGACAAATGTGGACATTACCCACCCAAATTAGATTCATGCACACCCAATCAAAACTTCTCACAAGGCCTTGTAAACTGCTGGTTGGGTGTGCAGAGAAAAGGGTCAGTTTTGTGACACTGAATTATACATACAAGGAGTACCCACTTATGGCCCATAGTTGTTAGTATAGTTTCTAGCCATCCGCGACCCCTAATGGAAGAGTTTGGTAGTGTGTTACTTCCTTGTGAGAACAAATGCAGGAAACCCAGTGTGTTGTTTAATGTCTTCACTTTCTTTATACATTCTTTGGATGATCCACAACACATTGTACACTCCCCTCAAGGGTTATTGTCTAGTGCAATGATCAATCTCACAAGAATGCTACCTATTTTTTTTAGAAACTAATCCGGACAATGAGAGGCAGACAAACAATTGAGGGACCTTAAAAACTCGAGCAGAGAAACAACAGTCAGAGCTTGCCAAGTGCAATTCATTCCAACACTTATGTTTAACAACTTGTGCATCTGTTGAATCACATTTTCAGAAATCAGTAAAAACAACTCAATGTACCACAGCACCCGCTTCAATTGTATTTGATCATACAAAGCAATCAATAGCCCATAACAATGTTCCCCTATTAATCTCAAATCCAAATCAATCTTGTTTGTATTCCCATACAAACCCAGGTAACTAGATTCTCCACACAATAGTCAGCGCCTGCTAACTGCACAATTACCCATTCAGCACCGGGCACTCACTCACAGATATAAACGAGCTGTCAGAAAGCCACGAAAAAACTAATTGGATTGAGGGAAAAATGAACAAGCATTTTGTCATGTGGTCAATACTAACACCATGGATTGGGAGTTTTACATAAAATCTACTTAGTGTTTGACAATAGGCAATTCTCATGGCCTTTGGGACAGGGTAAATACAATTCCTGTTGTTATGTGCTCCCTCTTGGTTCAAATTTAAGTAAACATATTCTCAAGCACAGTCATGAAAATGGGAAAAATGGAAGAAAGGCCTTTGGGGGATGCTTGACTGAAATGGGCTGAAAACAGATGTGATCATTGCAGCCTCAAATCACATTCACAGAAAAACACGGAACTCTGCAAAGGAAAATTAAATAGTCCTCAAGGTCAAGGCAGGCAACACAGAATCCAGAATAACAGCGTATCCCAATTTGACACAAAAAAGCAATACAAAAATAGCTGGACACACACACACACAAGTAGTTTTTAAAAAGTGAAGCCCAAATGTCAAAAGCCAGAGGAGAGAACATCACCACTATCAAGAGCAGATGCCAATGAACTGCTGTAGACTGTTTTGACAAATTCAACAGAGATTTGTCAGTACAGCTGTCATTGGTTTGAAAAGATTTCCCTCCATCACCACCTTAATTGCACTGAATGCTTCCATGTTACCTTTGCAAGCAAAAGCACCTCTATCAATGCATACCAAAAATGTTTCAACATTTTTGGTACATTTTCTGACAAAGACCGTTTCAGACATACATTTAATTAGTACTGAATGAAGTTAACTAGCGCTGGCACCGTTTCAAGGCTGCACGCTGAGATGAATTCACTGTCTTTTATGTTTTTGACACATTTCTATGAAGCTATGTTTGTTTCAATGATTAACGCTGCTTGCTGCCGATTGGTTCATTCATTTGATTCAGTTGATGTCAAAAGCTTTATCAATCTCTCAAACATCCGTCAAAAAGAAAGACTCTCTCAATAAGTATAGAAAAATGTATAGCAATCATCTTGAAGGTCCAATCGGCCTACTAGACAGTACATAACCTGAGCATATAGGGTGTATGCAAAAGAAATGAATAATATATGGGCATTAGGACAAAAGTGAATTAGGGAGGCGCACACAAAAACACACTCCCACAGATAGTAGCAGGTGCTCTCTGCTGGATGTGGATGAAGACAGATGAGCAGTGATCATTCTCATTAGAGCAGTGATGAGCTCCTGTGAAGACATACACCTGGACCAGCACACACCTGCGGAGACAAAGAGAAAGTGTGTGTGCGTTTGAGCCTGGAGAAAAAAGAAGAAAAAAAAATAGATAGAAAATGAAGAGGTAAAGAAAAGAAGTTTTTATTGGCATCTGAGCAGGGCATTTCATTATGTCCTTGAAATTGGAAAAAAAGTGCAGTAAATATGGAGGGGAACTCCATTTATTATAATGATTGGCAATTTCCAATTTAATGCCTGATTTGGAAATTGACATAAAATTTGCTCAAGAGGTAGGTTGATTTGAATAAGTGGGCCATTAACACCAATACGTTTAATTATGTATTTTTTTGTGAAACTCTCCTTTTTTGGTGAGACCCTCATTCAAGGTTTAGATTGTATTACATTACAATAACTAAGGTGGTCATTTTCTCACGCAACAATGCAGGTATACAAAGAATAGTTTGAAATATCCAGTAAGCAGCTTAAATCGCTTGTTGATGCCAGACGTCCGACATTACTTTGAGATAGTAAAAACAGAACACCAGACAACAGACTAGGTCTGCAGAAGACTGAATAGACAACATGATAAAACATGGAGCAGGCGGATAATCAGTAGCAACACCGATTGCCACTTTATTGGGTCTACATAATAAAGGGGCTATATTTAAGACTTCCTTTGAATGAAAGCATGTGGCTGGCCAATCTGTAACGCACACTAGTCTGATTGAACCCTTGAAAGTAAACATTATATCGGGGTGCCCAAACTTTGTTCACTAAGTAAGTGACCAGTTTCACTTCACATCAAAAGTCCCCTTTGGTTGTAGCCGTACTGGCCACATATCTTCTGGCTTATATTATAATGACACAGAAAAGTTACAAAAATAAAAATAAAATCATGTTACGCATCCAACTAAAAAAAGAACATTTGATTATGTAGAGTCTCATGCAGTAATAAGACAATTTGGGCCAATTGAGAGGTAAGCCTGAGGGCCACAAAAAATTGCTCTGCCAGCCGCATTTGGCCCCCGGGGTATATGACTACTGAAGAAAACATATCACTCAATCAGTGCTTTTAATATGAGCTGTTTATAGTGATTAATCAAATATGTCCCTAATTATTTGCAGTATGTGACACAATACGTATTATAAAACACAAAAAAATTATACATTTTTATAGATACATTTGAGTTGGTCGACTGAGTTCCAGCATAGGAGTAGGAGATAAAAGTCTATATCAAACAGCATTTACAGAGGAAGCTGCCATGCTGATGGGTCAGTCGTGCCAATTCATTTTTCCTCCTATTACAAGATACATTTCTTATCAGCCGCACTAGATACCTTCATCCCGCAACCTGCCGACTCTCTCAATAGGGAATACATAGGCACACACATAATGCACACACGCTGGCTTTATCTACACTGAAGGTCTTTGAATGATTCTTGCGACACTCCTTTTAACATACTCCACCGAGGCAGGCGTCCGCCCTATAATAGTGCCATAGTGTTTGTGTGCCGGGATGTTTGTTTTCCAGAGATATGCCCTAGGAGGAAAAATGCATTTACTGACACCATCTGAGGCAATCCCGAGCCTTACATTGAAACATAACTTCACTGGTCGGCGGATTGCAATGAAACTATCATAATGGCGCCAGTGAATCCAATTATACAGACTACTGTTTAAACAAGTGAACTTTTATTCTTCAGAAGCAAAAATACATGGCTTTTTTCCTTTGTTGCAACTAACCCCTGGTATTCTGTTGTGCACGGTATATCATTTGTGTTTTGTACAATGCAGATAATTTTTTTCCTCACAGGCTACATGATGCATCCATGTGTATGAGATTGATAAGAGGGGGCGGGACAAGGATGGGCTTCAAGAAAATGGCCTAAATTGCTTGTTGATTGACGGACGCTGTCATCCAATTCCATTAGCGTTGTTCCAACACACCTTGCCAGTTACTAATTTAATCTTGCCTCTGATAGAATGTAATTTGGTTAAAAAGGCCCTCCTTATTAATATTTCCAGTATCATTCCAGTATCATCAGCCTTTGATGGGCAGAGGAACTTTCATTACGGAGAGAAATTACAAAGCCAAGATGGTGGAAGACAGAGATATATGGGGCTATGGATGCAATAACCTGACTTTGTTAGATTCAATCAGCCACTTGAATACAGAACTAGACAGACTCATTGGCTACATCGGCAAAAATAGCTCAAGGACGGCAAGTCATGGCTCACCAAGAACAAAGCTCCTAAGTGAATTTTAACATTTAAGACTGAACCAGTTCAGAAGTGGTCTAAGGTTTTGTTTACTTGTTGCCTTGTTTTTGGATGTTTGTGTCTGTTAGTGTGGCATATTTGGGCAAACTTGAAAGCTGCCATCTGTGCACCAACACCAATAACCACAGGATTCTGTGATACATTTACAGCTTCCCAAAAATGATCTGTGTGGCATTTGTACCAATACAGCCCAGTACATAATACTTTGAAGTAAAGTCTACATATTGAAATCTATATTTACAAATCTAATACTTACAAAATGTATGTCCCATACACATAACATTACAAAGCTTTATGTATAGAAAGTCCAAGGGTTATTCTTGGGACAGGGGATCAAAATAAGTGTCCTAAAATACAAGTTGTTACATTACCTTCTTTAGATACAGGGTTGAATGCCTGAGTAAGGACTATTCAGTAAACAGGAGTTTGTTGTTTGTGAAAACTCAAACTCAGAGACTGACAGTGCATTATCATACTGTTAAAGCCTCTAACTGTGTCAGCAGAGATGGGCCAGTGACCAACTAATGCTTTTTCATGCCTGAGGAATAAAAACAGATATGCAAAACACACCTCACTGGGAGCACAATGTCTAAAAATATAATGCAAACTGCTGGGTACTGTCTACAAAGTACAAACATGGGCAGAAAAACAGTAGGACCAAACCCCAAAAAACTAAAAAAAACAAAATAACTCACATGAAAAAATACAACCACACCGTATGCAATGAACATTTTTAGTACTCATTTAAGATTGGAATGGAACCAGTAATAAACACAAGTGCAAACAATTGAGTAGTATTTTAATAAAAGTGGGAATATAGGAAGTGAGTTTTGACATCAGCATTTGTATTGCTTGCTTGGCCTTCACGGTTTATGAATTAATTATGACCCTCATTCCTCCTTGCCCCGACTTTGAGTTGTCCACTAGCGAGAATAATGAATTTTTAGCAGGTAATCACTAATTTCTGGCAGATTAAATTTAGAAAGCCTTCACTCTGTGCTATGGCCCTGGCATGGAATTGCTTCTGCTTTTATTTCCTTACTCAGGCACCACTCCCTACCCATGAGCCTTACCTTTCGGTGCCCTGCTTCCTCTGTCCCCGCAGGCGATATACTGAACCGTCGTATGCTTGGTCACCAAGCCCACCTCCCTCTGTGCACCTCCAGCCCTCACCTCAAGGCCCTGGCTAGCCCTCCAACTCCCCTACCTGGTGCATTACTTCATCCCTCCACGTCTGCTTCCTCTGTTCCATTGCTGCCCCAGGCCAACCCTCTTCTCCAGCCTCATCCCAGCCTTTCGGGATAAAAAGAATACAGAGGATCAGTTCTGCTCAGTGACCTTTGGAGGTGGCCTTCAATCTCAAGGTATGGCAGGGGAGCCAGAGCTTAGAGAGATTTACAGGGGGTTGCCTACGGGGGAGAGAAAGGAGAGCTCCAGCCTATACCCATTCTCTCACGGTGAAAGAAAAAAGTGAACAGTAATAAAGGAAATTAGAAAAGAGAAAGAGAATTAAGGTGAAATACCAGATGAATGGAATATAGATAGAATATATAGATATAAATATATAGAAATAGATATATTCTCTATATAGAAAATATAGAAAAAATAAATGGCCAGTTTTGTGTAATTTCATGTAATGTTTTGATATGCTCTCACTATACTTACAATACAAAAAGATACAAAAAATATATATCAATATTGGATTAGACTTCTGGTTTCCTTATTTGTGTTTCACTTTCAGTAATTTAAAAGAAAAAAACATTTTGGGTCCATTAAATCATGGTAGGGAAAAATATATATCAACAAATCCTTCAAAGAATGTTGTAGACACTAAAGTCGAGATATACAGTATGTAAAAATAAAGAGGATGTTCATTTACGTTGAAATTGTAGGTAGTTTTACATAAGACAAAATCATGTCAGTGATATATATAATATAATATTGTTTTAGTGTGAAAAGCTTTCATGTTAAAGGAGAAAAAATGTATATAAAAAAATATGCTTTACCTGTAGTGTCAGGCCTTAAAAGAAAGGGAGAGAAAGACAAGAAAGTGAATTAAATGGGGGCAGGTTGAATAACTGTGGCGAGTCTGAGAGGATAAGAGAAAAGGTATATCGTGAAGGACCTGCTGATCACAGTGGGGCAGCGGTCATTTTTGGCACAACTGGAAATCTGACCACGAAGAATACGGGACGGATGCACAGATATGGTATAGGATTAGACAGGGGCATGGGGAGAGACATGTCTTGAAAGAAAATACAAATCTTTAGAAGAACTGCAGCAAAGGGCACAGCGGAGGAAAGGAATTAAAATGTTCTTTGTTCATGTATGGTAAGCCAGACCAGCGTGACGCATGTTACCTACTGTTAGTTCACAAGAAAATGTGAATACATCAGAACTCTATAATGAGAGTTAAGAACTTTTTGATCTCAGCACACAGTGTCCACATATATTACAGAGCTCACAAACTCCGCATGTTTCACAGTTTTCTTTGTATCACCACAGCAAGTTTCTGTTATGTTTTTAGTTTTTTTTAAAGTATTTGTTTTGTGAAAAGCAAAACCTTTCAAAATCATGCAATCACACCTGAGGCCAGCTGATCACAATTACTCTAAGTGGAATCTGCATGCCACTCTGTAATAGTGGTTTTCCTTTTAAAACTACCAGCATAGAAGTGCGTAGCATAGAATGCAAAAAATGTACCTGTTCTGTTTAAAACTGCATCACACATTTTAGGGAAAATACCTGCACATGTGCTTTTGTTGGTTTAAATGAGACAAGAGGCATCTCATTCACATACAATATCTTCACGGTGGTAAAACCTAAATACCAATTTATACTAAAATCATGAATTATTCTCAGCCCCACAATACACAGCCACACTGGGTTACTTGAAGGTTACAGCCGCATCCTACTACGAGACGCCTGTGTGCTATTGTGTATACGTGTGTGCCTAAGCGTCTCGTGAGGGGTCTCCTCACAGGTGGCTTTTAATTTTGGACCAATTTGCATATATTCAATCAGGTAAAGTAATTGAGGGTGAGTGAGGTAGCATGGAGAGGCTGCACACAAGCCCAGACAGACAGAAGGGCGTTGGTTCGTCCCGGGATGCGGTGCAAAAATTGAAAGCAGACAAGCCGATGACACTGATAATTGTGACGTTGAGTGATGGCTGTAATCTGTAAAAGTATCTAACTAATCAATTGACCTTCGTCCCCCCCTCTGTGTGTCTCTATCTCTCTGGCTTCAAAACAGAGGCTACCACACATACAAAAGACACCTACGTCGGGGACAAGCGTGAAAAGCCTGCATTACAATTACTGACCTTGACAGACAGTGGTGCACATAATAATAAAGGCCGCAAGAGTGAATTCTCAACTTGAAAGGATACAGTATAAGACTTAGCTGATTTGAAATGATATAGGCTTTAACAACTACTGTTCCATAACTTACTACTGCCTTACTACAGTTTTACCCATACATTTATGTTAAATCAGTCAAAAATTATGTGTCACATTATCTCTTATCACAACCCAGTTTACATAGTTTAAAATTCTATACGGTTTGCTTCGGTTAAGTTCGATCACCCTTTGCGCCAACATGCAATTTATCTGCAAGTTCTTCCTATTCTTCCTCTCCAAGTAATCTGGTCTGTCAATAAATAAAGAGAGCTATTGGTTGTTTGTGTGCATCTCTGTGTTAGCCCTGCAACAATCTGGCCATTGTTCAGGATGTACCCCTCTATGGCCCATACTCCCAACCCTCCAACCAAGAAGATGAATAAACCAAAAATATATTTGTTTCAAGCCAAGTCCCACAAACTGCTTCAAATTATGCACAATGAAGTGCCCATGTGTCTCAGCAAGTAAAAGAAATCCAAATACCAGATAAATAAATCAGGTGTTATTCTCAATTTAGTCAGTTGAGTTAACTGGCTGCCACACAGCAGAAAGTGGCAATTCTGTTCCTCTAAAGTAAACAACTAGCTGAGAGTATGTGGCAATCGTCCAAAAAGTGTAGTTGTTGCAGAAGCTAAAAAGCCACACAAGAAAAGCCCTTTTTAAAAGACTGGATGGAGATGCAAATGTGGGACTGATACAGAAATGTGGGACTTTTCAAGTATTTTTAAATGCTGTCTGAAGAGATTGTTAGAGGATTAGAGTTTGGCTTTATTTATTTATTCTTCAGCTTCATGCCATCAAGGGTTGTAGGTGACTAAGGCTGATTCCAGCAACTTTGGGCCTTAGGCAAACTACACCCTGAGTAACACACATTTAGGGACAATTTAGACTTAGTAATTCCCCAAATACATTCATGTCATTGGATAGTTGGAAGACAGATTTATTTAGCTGAGATTTATTGTGATTGAGTAGTCACCAATTGAATCATGAACCTGCTTGCTAAATTGAAGGAGCACTAACCACTAATCCACCGTTTATATCCCAGGATAAAGAATATATATTAGATTGGAATGTTTCCAATCTATTAACCCAATGATATTCATAGACCATTTTAAGTTTCCAGTATTCATCTGAGAGATGCGTACGGTACGAGTAAATTACCTTCTTAAGTGTAACCTGGAGACTTTCTAAATGCATAAATGTTTATTTAAATGGTGCTAGTGAATTAGCTTAACTCAAGTGGATCTGTAATATTTACTCCAATAGCCTAAGATGTTCTATTCACGCTAGGTCTTTGATAGGACCGCACTCCATGTCTTTCTCTGGAGGCATGATGAAAAATGCATGCGGTCGGAATGACAGCTAATTTCAGCAAGAGTGACAGAGTTTGTGGATTGTAATACTCGGGAGAAGCCTAATCAAAAGGAGAAGGGCTGGCTTGAGAAGGGAGAAACACTGAGCAAACCCATAATTACCAACAGCCAGGCAAATGGGCCATCTAGGCACACAACCACTTAATTGGTAGTTAGGGTTTTCTGTGGAAAGGCACAAAAGCAGCAGAGATAATTTCTTAATGGGGGCCTATTAAGGCTGAGGGTCTGGCATTTAGGAGCTCACATTGAAGCAAACATAAATATAAGTTGGTATAAAAAGTTTTTTTTATATATACTGAGCATGCATGCTGGACACTTTACAGATACTGACCACCACACTGCAGAGATAAAACTTCAACAATTTTGCAGGTTCCTGCCTGAAGACAAGAGGCTTTATAATGGCACTATAATCTGTATGTATATCTCTAATCTGTAATGACCTCTATCTAACTTTGAGAGAGCGATACTTCTAACAGCAATGGAACAGAAACATGCAAGATAACACTAATGGACTATGTCTGGTTTGGCCATATATGGCATCAATGGTGACCTTAAATTGAAAAATTGACTTTTCAGATATTCTTATTCAAAGGTTGCCACATCTGCATCCTTTTCTCTAACAATATCTGATGACATCTGTTGAATATACTCTGTTGTTTATTGTTTACTGATTTCAAAGGACAATAAAAAGATATTTAATTTAAAAAAGAAGGCAATTAACTGAGCCACTTTTGCGTACAGCCAGTTCCCTGAAAATCCTCTATACTTGGCTTCTAAATGGATTGCACACAGAAAATTGCCCCAGCTCTCTCTGTAAGCCTTTGGTCAGACATACAGGAATATTGCCAGAAAACAATCAAGTCACATGCAGTAATGACCTCCTCCACTCATTTCCACTGAAAGGTAATAAAGACTACAGCTTGCTATTATATACTGCACTTCTGCTCCAATACATTGAGAGAGGTCTGTCTACTCACACACAAACATACACACACTGTTGTCCGGTTTAGCAGCTGGGCTTGGGCCGTGCAGGGAGCAGCCTCTGTAAAATTACACTTGAGGACATAATCTTGATACAGCGCAGTGTTATCTCGGGCCACCGCCATGTTGATTCAGCAACAGAAACAGCAGCGGGAGGAAATGAAGTGTGATGAGCCCAGCCCATACCTCTGTGTATGAGGGGAAAAAAACTGAAAAAAGGGGTGTGGAGGCTTTTCAGGCACAACATTTGTTGCTGCACTTAATTTAGTTTGGCACAAGAACACGCAGATCCTAAGCTGAGAGACAACATAAGACATTTTTTAGATTAACCAAAGAGAAACAACAGCTTTGAGCACAGGATTTAAAGAAGATAATATTCTTGTCTGAATGTTCATTGACCAAAAGTGACATTGCCATGACAGAGTTCATTGATGTACTACTCTTGTATCAAAATAGAACTAGCCAACTTGTGTTCTATATGCACCAACAGGAAGAAACTTCTTTCAGAAACATTTATCTTTGTGCGATCATGCTTAATCATCTCCATGGTGTTGTGCAGCTCAGCACTGGAGGAGTTAGGAGGTTTGGATTAGGGCGTCCTGCTGTGCACAAGTCTTATCACTGCCTCCACACTATATCCAGTGACAAGTCTATGGTCTTAGCCTGTGAAATCTCTCTCCGACTGACACGCCAGTTCAACTCCATGCTTATTTGTCAAGTGACAATATCAGCTTGTCACTCTGGTTTATTCAATGCAGAAGACACACTTTTGAGTTCTACACTCTAGGTAAATGGTGACAATGAGACATAACAAATTGGCACCAATTAGCACATCAGATCTAAAACATTACAAATAACAGGTTTGTGGTTTTCCAATGGAATAATGCTTTATTCTATTTTGTGTCGTTCTATGCAATCATGACCATTGGACACAACTTGCCCCCAGAAGTTAAACAGCCAAATCCAAGATTAATCCAGGGCCAAGTTGAGTCTCACAATCCTCTCTGAATCGCGAGGTTACTGTCAGGAAGGGCATTTCATGTAAAAACTATGCTAAAATCACTGCACACAAGTGGAGGAAGTGACAAGCCAATTACAGTTACAGTAGACATTACCTTCTTTACATTTCTGGCACGTCTTCAACTAATATAATATGTAAGATATATTTGAAATGCCATTGCATACAGCCTCTTTAATGAGAAATTTACTGGTGTACAGTAATGCTAGCAGCCTATCTGCACCATTGTGTGCCCTATCATAGTTTATATATAGGCTGCAGCTCTCGGGTAAAGAGAAAATAGCCCCCGCAAGATCTTGAGGTGTCATGGAGTCTTGCAGAGAGGTTAAGGATGGGTTGGCTGTGATTCCTGAGTTGGAGCTGTTTTATAGGTCATACACACACACATATATATGCTGTTGACCATACATGGTGTGTGTCAGAGTAGAGACTGATTCATATACTATCAATGTTTTTGATGTTTGGGGAAAGCAAGACCACATGCAGATGACCCAGTGAACTGAAGCAGTCTGATGAGTACCTGTGACAGAAAAAGAACCAACTGATGGGGTCTATCCCACTATAAGCATCCACTCAACAGTGTTGCCAGATTTGAGAGAAACAAGTGACCAAGTTGATGAAGAAAAGCCCAAAGTAAGCGACCTTTTTAGCCTGTGTATTCTTCAATGCTTGAAATGCGCAATTGCAACAATGCACCAACAATACACACAAAGAAGACAGAAAAACAGCTAGCAAACTTCATAATGTGTCAATAAAATAAAAACCCACAATGCACAACTACCAATTTGTTCATGCCACTCCACAAAAAACAAGCCCAAAGTTGCTTATGATAGACTTGGCAACTGTGCCTCTCAACCTAAACATGTGCAGGTAATTGTCCTTTCATCGTTCTACAAAGAGTCGATCAGAGCAACTGCATGTTTATGCATGTGCTGTGTACAGTATGTGTGGGCTTGGTGCCGAGGGACTAATTACCCTTCACAACCATCTTATATCCTGTACTGTCTTTTGATCTAATGCTCGCTCATGTTGCTTAGTTGGTTTATTTGGGGTCAAGGAAGAAATCTAGACCCAGCATTTTTAAAGGATTGTGCGCCATTGCCAGATACTATTGGCACAAGGGCTCAGTTGTGTCTTTTATCTGAGTCTGGTTTTATTGTCTTTTTATTTCTTTATTCATGTATTTTGGCCTTCCTGTACAGCACATTGGTCAGCTGAGGGTGTTTTATCCCTTGTTTTGCCTTTGGGTCAAATTGACCCATTTGAATTTTGAATTTTTCAAAGAAAAATAGTATAAGTCTATGTTTTGCCATGAAATTTACTGGCTTTAGCTTATTTTGTGTGACAAACAAGTACAAATTCTTCAGGTCAATTTGACCCAGGGAAAAATGAAATATGAACTGTTGAGAGATTGAACTACCAACCTTCTGGGTTGTGGGGGGCCTGCCCAAATAAGACCATGGCAACCCCAAAAGGTAAAAACCAAGAAAAACTAAAAAACTCAATTAAGAGAATTGCATAGTAAAAGTCAGTGCTTGTCAACTGCATATAACTGTTATACTGCTACCTTTGCATTTCTTAATGTATCTTTCTCAGAATATGATCTATACTTATCAATCTGTAAAAAGCCTCCCCCCTCTACCTCCCACTCCTCTGGTGGCTGTGTGTGACTATGTGTGTCCAAATGTGTGTGGAGTGGATGGGGTCCAGCTGTCGGAGCTGTCAATCACTTTGGCAGGAGATGGGATCAGGATGTTCAGAGGACACCCAGCACCTATCTGGCACTCTGCAGATAAGAGCGGTGCGCTGTGACTGTGTTGCTCTGTGTGCACTGAACACTACAGGGTATAGAGGTTAGTGTTATTGTCAATGTGGGAGTCTATACAGAGGGATACGTTCTCAAAACAATGTGGAGGTCTTTTACATTTGTGTGTCTTGGGTTTATTAATAAAGCATTTGTTAATTTAATCTCTACACCATATTGGGGGTCAGGCGTCTACCCCAGGAAGAGGGTTAAGTGCACCTGGACAATGGCCACAATTTCCTTTCAAATATACTAGTTAATCATTTACATTTTTGGAGTACCTGGAAAATTGTTGAGCAAGTTCCTGTTTTCTTAAACCAAACCATATCAAGTTTTGTATTAACTGTTTATATTTTATGGGTAAAACAGGGACACCCTTCCCACATGTCAATAACAGCATGATTTCAAATCTACTATTTTCCACTGACATCCTCCCACAGTCCAAAGACATTCAACTAGGACTAGGTCACTTTAGATTGCCCCTAGGCATACATGTCAATGTGAATGGCTCATTCCATTTCCTGTTAGCTCTGTGAGTAACTCATAATTGACCAAGGTGTCCTAAGTCTGTCTGGGATAGGCCCCAGGCCACAGTGCCCTGTTAAAGGACAAACTGTATGAAATGTATGTTCATAAGAAGTCTTTTACAAAATATGTAAAATAAAGTTTATTTCAGATCCACAAATGATTATAGATTTTAGTAGATTTCTTTTTTTTCATCTTTAACTTATAGACAATGGGTGGCTGGAACACGCTCAAGTTTTCATCAAGCAATGTACACCCAGTACAATGACCTGTTAGCTACTGTAGGAAGAGCACCCATTGGAATTCACCTATTATTGTATTGCCTGTGGGAAGTTTATATAAATCAACTGATATATATAGTCTTTAGAGACCCCCAAAAACATGTGGTTACATGTTTTAAACCATTGTGAAACCAGAGGCCACTGCTTTGCCATTGAGCTTGCCCTGTTTCAATACCTAATAATTAATTACATTATTAACACAGTATTCATTTGTATGTAGGTAGATCTGGACTGTTCTCACAGTGCTTTGAAGATAGCGCATATTTTAAGTATACTTAATATTACTATATATATATATATATATATAATATACTTAATATTTCACTTGACAGGTTTACACAATAACATAATTGATTCTTTTGTTAAGTGTTCTATTTTATTTATACTATTCTCAAATTTGACATCTCATTATGTGTAACTTTGACTTAACTTTGATTCAATTTGTCAAAATGTCCTTCAAATGATTCTTCTCTTTATGAATTATGCATAAAAACAGCCAAACAGAATGTGTAATGCAAAAACATAACCCAGATCTGACATTGTTTGTAAAATGAAAAAGTATTTGATTACACACACAAATGTAAAAAAAAATAAATAAAAAATTAAAAATGGATTGTCATTTAATGCTTGGTTATTCTTAGGCTGAGTTGAAGAATGCATAATGTGATGTGGAGTCAGGCTCCGTGCTATAGTGAAGGTTATTCTATGGTGTGTTTTATATTTAGAGCAACACTGCCACTGTAGGTCATTCAGAAGAGTATGGATCATGGATATATTTTGGGTGAATATTTTGGGATCTGAGTGTAGGGTTCGGGTACAAATTTAGTGGAACTGGACAAACTATTAATTACTACACTGACTGGCCACTTAGACCATATAAGGTTTCTCATAAAGATTAATTATGTCTTCTTAAAACAATGCTTAGTAGATTCATTTGAAAAGACAGGAGTGTTTGTTTACATGCTTTACTTCCTATAGTCATCGTCAGAAGCGCCACGTGATGTTGCTGTGACGTGTCTTGTAGCTTAGGTGGTTTTATCAGACAGTACCAGCTGACACCTATATCAGATCATTGTAAAAGAGAAAATCACATTATGGACTGAAAAAAATGCCAGGGTCATCCGTGCTGAAAGTAACGAGTATCACCTCTAGATCAGGGAGGCAATCAAGATCAGGAAACGTGCCTCAAGGACCATGAACCGGGATGAAGGAGCATACACTCTGTCCCACACTTGGAACGCGGTCCTGGAGAAGGCTTCAGACACTAGGGGGCGTAAGTGTTCCCTACTTAAAAATAAATAGATAAAACCACATAAGCAGTCTACAAGACACGTCACGGCAACATCAGGTCACGCTTCTAACGATGACTACAGGAAGTAGTCAAAACATGTAATGCAGTTAAACAAACACTCCTGTCTTATCAAAAGAATCTACTAAACCCAGACCTTATAAAGTGTTAACTGGTGTGGTCTCACACTGTAGGCCACCTGAGTGAGTGAGAATTATGAGTGAATTAGAAATGTACTGTGTAGTGACGGCATTGCATACTTTATTTTTGTTATACTCTGTATATCAATTAACTATATTGAACTATAGTAACTCTCTTTAACACCTCTGAGAACATCACATCACCTTCTTCCACAGCACCCCCCTCCTTCCACACCCCCACAACCATTTCTATTTGTGAAGATGATGTAAGGAATCAGCTCAGAAGCCCCAGGGCCAGAAGGTGTCACTCCTGCCACTCTGATTGCTTCAAAACCTCAACCATAGTCCCTGTCCCCAAGAAGCCAAAAATGACTGGTCTTAATGACTACAGACTTGTGGCACTGACATCTGTGGTCATGAAGTAATTTGAGCGCCTGGTTCTGTAACACCTCAAATCCCTCACGGCCCCTCTCCTGGACCCCCTTCAGATTGCTTACAGAGCCAACAGGTGTGTAGACAATGCCATCAACTAGGCTCTCCCAGATCTCCTCCTAGACAAGCTGTCCCAGATGAACATGCCTGATCCCATCTGCAGGTGGATCACTGACTTCCTGGCAGACAGGAAGCAGCACGTGAGAATGGGGAAGAATGTCTCGGACTATCAGAACTGGCTCCCCTCAGGGCTGTATTCTTTCTCCTCTGCTCTTCTCCCTGTACCCAAACTGCTGTACCTCTGACCGCCAGTCTGTCAAGCTTATTAAGTTTGCAGACAACACCACCCTTTTTGAACTCATCTTGGATGGGGATGAGCCTGCCTACAGGATGGAGGTTGACAGTGGAGATTATTGTGGGCTTTAGGAAACATGCAACCCCACTCCCCACCATTATCCTGACTGACACCCCTGTCACCACTGTGGCCTCCTTCCACTTCCTTGGTACCACCATCGCCCAGGACCTCAAGTGGGAGCAGACCATCACCTCTGTCATCAAAAAGGCCCAGCAGAAGATGTACTTCCTGCAGCAGCTGAATAAATTCAAACTGTCAGCAAGGACCATGGTGCAGTTCTACACTGCCATCATCGAGTCCATCCTCACCTCCTCCATCACTGTGTGGTACGCTGGAGCCACCGCTAGGGACAAACGCAGACTACAGTGTATTGTGCGCTTTGCTGAGAGGGTGATTGGCTGCAGCCTCCCATCCCTCTAGGACCTGCACACCTCCTGGACACTGAGGCGTGCAGGTCGGATCACAGCCGATCCTTCTAACCCTGGACATGGACTTTTTGACCCACTCCCCTCAGGCTACGATCCATCTGGACCAGAACCTCTCTCCATAAGAACAGTTCCTTGACCTCTGCTGTCGGACTCATGAACAATAACCCGACTGTCTCCACCACCCACTATATTTCAGTCACGACCCTGTGTTTCTTGCACCTGTCTGTTTTGCAGTGTTCATTACCTGCACTGTTACGTATATGCTACTTAAACAATTGCATCTCATATTTACCTGTAGTAAGTCAATTTATGTATCACTACAGTCATAGCATACTCACTGCTGGGTTATGCTCTGAACTAACATGTTTACAACCTAGTTCTGTCATTCTGTATATTTTGTGTGTATTTTAGTGTAGAGTTTTATTTGTATTTATTGTATGTTAAGACTTATGTAAGCACCAAGTACTGCAGCAATTACCTAATAATGTGAATCTGTTCACTCATATGGCAATAAAACCATTCTGATTCTGACTCTGTAAAATTGACTTTGAAAATGCTAATCTAGAGGAAAGTTGGACTGTTCACAGTATCTGATAATTGGATTTCCACCTCAATACGTAACATGTCAGCAATCACAATGCAAACTCCTATTGGATACACATTGGCACTGCTTTAGAGAGATTAACGCAAACCCAGATCTGACCGAGGTCTTCACATCAAACACAAGTGGATGTGCATCTCTCCAGATTCATTCATATGTGTGTGTAATGTCAATCCGCACTAGTCATCCTACACTTATCCTTTATCCTCACTGCATCCAGATTTAACTCCCCAACCGGCCCTAAGACCCTCATCCCTCCCTACACTTAAGCACACAGTTATCCAACCTTCTGAATCAGACATGCTATTATAGCGCTCCAAAATGCTAAAGACGTGTTAATATCCTGTTTACCACTGGCAACAAAAAAGTCTAATAACTAGAGCTTCCTCTTCTCACCACCAAAAGACTGAAAATTGTGTCAGCCCTGTATTTAACTGGCCATTTTCCAGGGTGCACACCACCTCAGGCCCAAATTTCTTAGGATAAGCAGTCATATGTAGCCTCCAATGAGAATAAAGGGAATAAGACTTTCCGAACACCCTTAAGACCCTTGCCACAACCCTTTAGCACGCCGGTCAACCAACCTCCCACATCAAAGACATCCTATTTTATCTTTCCTAAATGCTATGGACATTTGTATATTCTTTTTCTTTTCAGTGCACATGCTTAAAGGTAGAAAAGACCATTTAGAAACCATGCAGTTGTTATTGCGTTTTTGAAAGAAACACATGCATACATAACAATGAAGCAACCTCGGATGTAATAAAGGCTGTAAAAACCACTCTCAGACTCTCGCTGGTCGCTGGTCATTCACAGCTCAGTCCGAGGAAATGCCCCTCAGTGCATGGAAGCTAAGGCTAACAGAAGGCACAGACCTATCTACTGTAGCCTTAAACGTGATAAAGACAACCTAATAGTCAACTCTACTCCCATTATAATCGTTCTATTTGCATAATAATAGCACTAGGGAAACGCTGCTAGCATTGCGTTAGCATCTCTTAGCAACTGTTTGGTGTCCACAAACACTTTCT
This sequence comes from Philypnodon macrostomus, assembly GCA_036025475.1. NCBI lineage: Eukaryota > Metazoa > Chordata > Actinopteri > Gobiiformes > Eleotridae > Philypnodon > Philypnodon macrostomus. Next base: position 645 of record JAVQKC010184561.1, on the reverse strand, counting down.
TATTGTAATTACAATAAGAACTCAGCAGTAGAACAACACTGGTTATGTAAAAAGACAGCTTCTGGACCAGTCGATAATGCAATCACAACTCAACAACTCTACTGCATTATCCAATAACAACCTATAGCATTAGCATAACAAATAGCCCTTCTTCCGCAAACATGAGGTATGTAGCGAATAAATGAATGATTCAACGATAGATCGATAATTGGGCCAATAGAACATGTGGTAAAGGATGTTTTTCAAGTTCCACGGTAAAAAGTTTTTTATTAATCATGTCTTAAAGGGACAGTAATACAATTTTCATGAAATATATCAACAGATAAGAAAGAAAAATCTCCTATTCCACCTTTAACGCTGCCAAAAGTGAGCCAAATTGAACCAACTTAAAAGGAGAGAAGAGAAGCATGACATAAACATAGCCAAAGATGGGAGCGACCCCCCCTCCCTCTACACTTATCCTATCCCCACATGTGCATAATTCTGTCTCAAAAGGAAGCTCCACTGCTCTTAGATGTTGTGATTTGCATGGATTTGAAGAGAAGATGGGGTGGATTTCCAGGACACTCATGAGTGAATGTGACCACAGAGGCATGCTGGATTAAAAAGGAGAGGCAGTGTCTTTGATAAGCAGATGAAGGAAAG